>JAASGW010000422.1:0-26131 GCA_023334395.1 Phytopythium sindhum | reverse complement strand
ATGTGGTGGTCCGCGGCGGCACAGGCGAGAGCGTGTCTGGCGGCAACGTGAAGTTGTTTGGTGGAAGTGGCGCTGGTGCGTTGACTGGTGGTATCGCTTTGTGGACGGAGTCTGCTACGCTGGCGAGTCAATCAAGCGGCGCGGTGAGTGTTTCTACAGGGTCGTCGGGTCTTCTGGATTCTGGGAACATCACGCTGACTACAGGCGGCGCTGTTGAAGGGTCGAGTGGCGCAATTGTGCTTAATTCTGGTGCAAGCGGCAGTGAATACTACGGTGCCCCACTTGCATTGGCGTCGGGGTCGAACGATGGACTTGGCCCTGGAGGAGACCTTATCGCCATTGCAGGATCTGGCGGATCATCGGGCGGTAGCGTTGTCATACAAGCTGGCCAAGGAGTCGAGTATACCGGTGGCAACTTGAACTTCACAAGTGGAACAAGCGCCAGCAAGAGCAGTGGCGCTGTCCTGGTCGGTACAGCCACTACTGGAGCGAATGAGAGTGGGTCGCTTATTCTCTCAACTGGCGTTGCAACTGGCGGGAAGTCCGGTGACGTTTTGCTGTTCACATCCGACTCTTATAACGGCGATAGCGGCATGATTAACATCACTTCGGGCAACGGTGACGGCCTCAGCGGTGGTAGCGTTCTCATCGGAGCTGGAGGCTCGACCGGCTTTGGCGCGACTGGGGGATCTCTCATCCTGGATGGCGGCTACGGTAAATCCAATGGCGGTGCCGTCATAATCTCCGGTGGAATCGGTGACGAGACCGTTGGCGGAAACGTGTCGATTGTCAGCGGGAGCGGCGCGATTGCCAGAAGTGGAGATGTCACTATAAAAACCGCTTCTTCGGGGGCAGACCAAGTCAGCGGATCGCTGTTCTTGTCGACTGGTGAAGCAAGCGGCGGTGATTCAGGCAACATTGCCATCGCAACCTATAATTCGTCCTATGGCAAGGCCGGCAGCATCACTGTCTCGTCGGGTGAAGGATATGCCGTCGACGGTGGGGAGCTGCAGCTCCTGGCTGGTACAAGCTTAAACGACGAAGGAGCCGGTGGCAGAGTGCTGATCCAAGGCGGAACAGGCATCGGTTCGGGCGGCGGAATCGAACTGACAGCTGGAACAGGCCAGTCAGAGTACGGCGGCAACGTGCGCTTGATGAGTGGATCAGGCGAAGGCGCGACAAGTGGAGATGTGCAGGTGTCGAGTGCCGACGGTGGTGTAAATCACGACAGCGGCGCTATCTTCTTCTTGACTGGGGCTACCGACGGTGGCAACTCGGGCGATATCTCGTTTCTCACATCTTCTGCTCGCGGCGGCAAGGCTGGCTCAATTATTTTCGGGGTGGGGTCGTCCGAAGGGGATCTAGCAGGCGACATCAGTATTGGCGCTGGTGGCAACAACGCGTTTGCCGGTCCCGGAGGCAACGCTTTGATTGGCGGTGGTGCAGGGTCAAGCACGGGTGGTGAAGTTCGGCTTACTGCCGGTATGGGTGGAAACGATGCAGGAGGGAATGTGGCGCTAACTAGCGGAAGTAGCGTTGCAGGCGCAACCGGGTCTATCCTGTTGACTACTGCGAACTCCAATTCGTCGGAGACAAGTGGGTCGATCACCCTGTCAACTGGAAGTTCTCAAGGCGGAAACACTGGCAGTGTTACGATTGTAACAGCAGATGCCTATGGCGGTGACTCCGGCGCGTTCAGTGTGACACTTGGTTCAGCCGAAACCGTGGCAGGCGGTACGCTATCGCTAACAGCAGGGACCAGTAGCAACGACGCTGGTACCGGCGGAGCGATCACTCTGACTGGTGGAGACGGTCCATATGCTGGCGGAGATACTGTCGTTTCGGGAGGCAGCTCCTCATCAGGTATAGGGGGAACAATCAGACTGACAAGCGGCGCCGGTGACGAGGCTGCAAGCGGCGACGTACTCCTTTACACTGCCTCAGCTGCCACCAGTAAGCCAAGCGGGTCGGTGCAACTGTACACCGGCAATACAAACGGGAACAACAGCGGAAATATCTCTATCGAAACGTCTAGTAGCGCCGGCGGAGGAAAGTCTGGATCCGTCTACATAGCAGTAGGCACGTCTGAGGCGGACGAAGGGGGAGCACTGTGGTTGACTGGGGGTGCAAGTATCCACGACCAGGGCGCCGGTGGAGGCGTGTCGATATCCGGTGGAGACGGTGCTCAAAACGGCGGCAACGTGGCCATCACTGCTGGTAACGGCGACACAACTATTGGCGGCAGCATCATCATTACGAGCGGCGGTGGCGAGTCGGCGGCAAGCGGAGATGTATTAATCTCCAGTGCTGGCGCAACAGGCTCTGACCAACCAAGTGGATCTCTCTTTCTATCGACAGGCAACACCAGTGACGGCGACTCGGGGCAGATATCGGTCACCACATCGACCACCGTGTCGGGCACGGGTGGTGCCATCTCCATAAGTGTTGGATCAGGCGACGCGAGCGTGGGCGGAGTCTTGTCACTTCATAGTGGCAACAGCACTGGCGATGGCAGCACCGGCGGCAATTTGGAGCTGACTGGTGGTAGTGGCACGTCAACAGGCGGAGACATTGTCGTGGCCGGTGGACAGGGGGCTGCAGGAGCTGGCGGGAGCGTGCGCATCATCTCAGGTTCCGGAGAAGCGGCCACCAGCGGTGACATTGTTCTTTCCAGCGCTGACGCGCCTGACGGTGGGTTCGCCAGCGGTTCTCTCCTGTTCTCGACTGCCACATCCAGTGGTAGCGCCGGGTCGGGCAATATCACTCTTGCCACGTCCACAGCGACGGGCGGAGGTGTCGCGGGGTCAGTTCAGCTTGCAGTTGGATTGACAGACGGCGGGGTTGCTGGTTCGAATGTTGAGCTTCGAGCTGGAGATGCAACTCCAAGCGATTCCGGCAGCTTCGTTGGAGGCGAGGCCATCATTACCGGCGGCAATAGCAACGTAGGTGGCGCCATCCGGCTCACTGGTGGCGTCGGTAGCAGTGGACCTGGAGGTGGCGTCACTATCGCAAGCGGTGCTGCAACAGTTGCTGGTGCCAGTGGAGACGTCGACATCGCGACAGGAGATTCGTCGGATACTGAAGACGATTCTACCTCAAGCGGGTCCTTAACTCTACGGTCGGGCAGCGCCAAGAGCGGCGCATCTGGGGACGTGCTGATTGCTACCGGAAGCTCTGCGACGAGTTCGACCGGATCGATCAGCCTCGCCGTCGGATCAACCGGCGGGTCAGAGGCTGGTGGCAACGTTTCCATCGTCGCAGGAGCGAGCACCCATGTGTCTGGTGCTGGCGGCGAAACCGTGATCAGCGGCGGAGATGCAACACTTGTCGGAGGTAATGTCGAGATCTCCGGTGGCAGTGGTAATGATGAGCGTGGCGGAAGCGTTTACATCAGGAGCGGCACCAGTAGTGCTGACAGCTCTGTCACTGGTGATATCATCATATCAAGCGCTGGTGCGAGCGCTACTGGCCAGCGAAGCGGCAATGTTTCGCTATTCTCTGGAGCTGTGAGCAGTAGCGCTGACTCCCCCGTGAACTCTGGGCAAGTGGACATCTTCTCCTCAGACGCAACAAATGGCTGCGGTGGCGACGTCCGCGTGGCCGTCGGGGCTGGAGACGCTCTTCAGAGTGGTCTACTTAGCATCGCCGGTGGCGTGACATCGAATTCGGACGGTGTTGGTGGCGCTGTGTCTATTTCTGGAGGTATTGGCGGCATCGCTGGCGGCAGCATTTCTCTCACGGCTGGCGACGCCGAGGTGTCATCGTCTGACGCAAAGGGTGGGGATATCCAGATCTTGTCGGGTGCTGGAAGTACCGCTTCAAGCGGCGACGTGACTATCAGCTCAGGAGCAGTCGCTGGCGCCGATCAGTCTAGTGGCAGCGTGACGTTCTCCTCGGGACAGACATCGTCGGGCGGCAACTCTGGTGCCATCTTCATCGAGTCGGCCAATGCGACTGGAGGCGGCGCTGGCGGAGCCATCACTATTCGCGTGGGATCTGGCGATGCACAGGATGGTGGAGCACTGTCATTGATGAGCGGATCGAGTTCGAACAGTGACGGCGAGAACGCCGAAGCAGGCGGTGTAGGCGGCTTGCTGTTTTTAACCGGCGGCGATGGTGTCGCGACCGGTGGTGCGGTGGATATCCGTGGTGGTAGTGCGCTACTTGGTGGTAGTGTGTCGATCACAAGTGGCGAGGGCGTCGGCGGGGGCGCAGTGAGCGGCAGCATATCGATTTCGACGGCGTCAGCTGTGAAAGGTAGTGACCAGTCAAGCGGCAGTATCAGCATCTTGACGGGTGTAGGCTCGGTCGGGGACTCTGGCACGATTGAAATCGCCACGTCGAACGTGACAAGCGGCCACGCCGGAAGTATCTCGATGCTCGTCGGCTACACAGACCTCACCGACGGCAGTTCTATCAGTATCGAGGCCGGCGGGAGCATATCTGAAACAGGTAACGGTGGATCGCTGAGTTTGACAGGTGGTAGAAGCAATTCGGGTGGGGCCGTGATCATCACTGGTGGTGCTGCTCTTGGCGGGTATGGAGGCGACGTGCAGCTCGTGAGTGGTGCCGGCGCCGCTGCGACGAGCGGCAACATCGTGATCTCAACAGCAGACGCTGGCAGTGACGGCGCAACAAGCGGCACGATCACCATGTCGACTGGTGCGTCTGCAAGTGGAGGCGACTCGGGCGAGATCTTGATCACGACAGCGGACGCAGTGACTGAAGATGAAAGCGGGAGCGGGAAGGCTGGCTGGATCAACATCACCGCGGGCAACAGCGAAGCCGATCACGGCGGACAAGTGAGACTCTTGGGCGGGTCGACGATTCATTCGGCAGGCACGGGCGGCGCGGCAATCGTCACCGGCGGCTCTGGCGTGACGGGAGGCGATGTGGTGCTCACAGGCGGCGTCTCTACTGGTGCGGGGTCGGGTGGCACGGTGCTCATTACGAGCGGGTCGAGCGAGGAGGGACCAAGTGCAGTCGTGGTCATTCACTCTGGCGCACCCGCTGAGAATGCGGACAGCGGGAGCGTCTTTGTGTCGACTGCAGAGAGCTCGGGCACCGGCAACTCCGGAGACGTGCTCGTGGCGACAGGGACTGCGTCAGGTGGGAGTTCTGGCAGCGTGCGGCTTCTCGTGGGCGACACAGGCGCTGCCGACAGCATTGCTGGCGATGTGACTCTATCAGCGGGCAACAACGTGAACGGCACAGGCGGCTCGGTGATCGTGACACCAGGATCGGGCAACACCGCCCATGGTGCGTTTCGCGTCGAGTTTCCAGTCGATAGCGACACGGCAACACTCCTCTCCGTGTCGCTCAACGCCTTCCAAGTGAGCGCCGTGCTGGCCGCGAGTGTGAGCTCGCAAACGACACTTGAGCTCACCGCTGGCACGACGCTGTCGATCACTGGAGACACGATCTCGCTCAGCGGCGGGCCTGTGGTGCTCGACAGCGCTGATTTGTCGGTCGAAGTCGAGGGCCACGCGACGTTCCAGGTGGCGGCTGCCACGGGCAACGTGACGATGCTCGGCGCACTCACTCTGGACGCCGTGGATGCCAGGATCGGCCACGATGGAGACCAGCTGACGCTTGACTCGCCAAATCTCGTGGTGCCGGGCGCGATCACCACGTTCTCCGGGGACGGCGTGCGGTTCATGGGCAAGAGCGTGTCGTTCGCGTCGACCAAGGTGACGTTTCCGGGACTTGTCCGGACTGCGCCTGGCCCGTCGACCGAGTGCTCGACGGGCGAGTTGCGGTTCGACGCGACGCACATTTACGTGTGCGTGGCTGACAACGCGTGGATCTACGTGAATGCCACGGAGCTCACGTAGAGAAGCGGAGATCGCAGTGGCGAGAGTCTGATGCGGTTAGTGAGCAAGTTTGCACATTGCGTACATGTCCAAACAACTACTTCGAAGTAGTAGACGGCGAATACATGTGGAAAGTAAATACACTTTGATTCTGTTTAGGTTATTAGACTACAGGGGGCGAGTGGGTCGTTGTCCATGGCGACGCTGGCTGGGTTCATGCTGCTTTATCACGACAGACCGTCATGACTGACTGCTTCGATGCTTGTTTGGCGAAGGAGGGCGGCAATGGATAATTTAGACGGAGCCGCGCCCCATTCCACACCACGTGTCGCTCAACCCTCGGTGGGGCGGGCAAGAGCAGTCGACACGCGGCGTGCGGCCTCGACGGCGGCGGCACTGTTGCAGCACGGCGTGGGCGCCGGCTTGATCTCGGCCGTGGTCTTCTCGTCGGCGTGCACGAGCTGCTGCTTGACGAGCGTGGGGCCCGTAGCGTGCGCGCCCTCGCGCAGGACGACGAGGCCGCGCGGCTTGCCGATCGACTGATCCACACGCTGCATGGCCTCGTAGATGAGCGAGAGGCGCACCCAGTGCGGCGGGTACTTGAAGCGCGCGACGTCCATGAGCAGCACCATATCGCGCTCGGCATGGTAGCCACCGATGGGCGAGAAGTGGCCGTCGCCCGTCTGGCCAAGCACTTTGCGCGAGTAATTGAGCACGACGATCTCGGAGCTGGTGGCGCAGCTGCGCTTGACCAGCTCGCGGAACTGCGCGAGCGAAAAGTTGTCGGACGCGCGGTAGTCCTCCGTCTGCACGCCGTTGCAGCGCGCGAGGCAGATGAACTCGGACATGCTGATGCCCTTCTCCTTGGCGACGGCGAGCGACGTGCAGCAGTCGAAGAGCTCCTCACTGAACCAGCGCCAGGGGCCCTTCCACAGCCGGCCGGGGTCGATCTGCAGCGCGTTCAGGCACATGGCGAGCGTCGCGAGTCCGCAAAACGCTGGCTCAGCCTGGGTGATGAACTGCTCCGCCAGCGGGAAGTAAATCTGCATGTAGTTGTCGCCTGAGCGCGAGTTGATGGCCTCCGTGAACAGCTTGCGGCCCTCGGGGCTCGAGAACGCGATGCAGTCCTGCGGCAGGTGCCGCCGGTGAAATGACGACTGGAACGGCACGCTCGTGGCCGTGGCCGGCGACGTCGACCGCGTCACCACCACGCTCGTCGCCGGGGACGCCGCGGGCACCACCGCCAGGCTGTTTGCCGCCGCCGTGGGCGCCGCGTTGACCACGACGGTCGTCGCGAGCTTGGCGGCGGCCTGCTCGAGCGCCTGGCGCTCCTGCTGCTCCTTGAGGCGGCGCGTCTTGCAGCCGCACTCCATGTCCATGGGCAGGTCGCACTCGTCCTTCTGGATTTCTGGCATGGGCGCTGCGGGGAAGGCGTCCATTTCGCGACTGGGCCGCCGCCACGACAGCACTGGGTTGGCGTTCTTCCTCTGGATTTTTCGAATGGGGCGGTGATTACGTACAGGGGAATAATGGCCAGTACCGTGTCCTGGATTTCTGGAGGGAAACCGGACGCTACTCGCCACCACCTGGGACGTCACGGCCGCGCCCAGGTCGGCGGCGCGCAGGCGGCTCGCGAGCCCGAAGTAGTGCGTGTGCACGGGCCCAAGGCGGCCAGCGGACGACGGCGCGCCGCCGCTCAGGCTGAGGCGCGCGGTGCTGTGGCGGTGGTAGAGAAGCCCCGAGGCCGCGCTGTTGCCTGAGGGCGCCGCGGACGCGCCCGAGTGGCCCGCGATGGCCGCGCCGCGCAGGAAGCGCCCGTGCGCGGCGGTCGAGCTCGAGAAACGCGTCGGCAGCTCGCGCGCGCGTGGCCACATGTGGAAGAGGGGGAGATGGCGAGGCGGAGGAGCTAGTGGCCAGAGCACAAATGAGATAATGCTCTGTCTGTCGTGATGGAGCTGGCGCTGGAGGCGGCGGTGACGGCGCTTGGCTTGTTGACAAGAGCGGCGGGAGGTAAATGCACAATACACAAGCCAACGGGACGGCGGACGGCCTTCAAGCGGTGGAGGGGACAGCGACGACGACCGGAGTGTTGGTGTTTGTGTTGCCGGCTACGCATTCCACCGTCATGGTGGTTTTATCGAGTCCATCAGAGCGATTTACGTATGTAGATAAAGCCATTTGCTAGCAGTGACTGTGAGAATTGAGGGCGATCCAGAGCATAATTACGAAATGGCTAGGGTGGGATATCTCTTCAAACCAGCTGTAGGGTCTGAGTTCCAGAATACGATCAATTCTTGAGCACTACTTTCTGGATATGGAGAAGAATGTGGGTATAAAGCCACACCAGTTCCAGGAGTACAGAGGCTGTTCATTTCTGAACTGGAGACATATTTCCAGGGAGCGGAGTGTGGTGGCAGGCGCGTGCCGCGGAGAAGAGGGGAGGGGTAGGGGCACGTGGACGCCGCGCTCGCCGTTTCAGAATCGGGTCACCTCATCGCAAACTCGCCGAAAATAGGCATTTACGCACTCTTATTGGCTGATCTGAGATAGAATCTGACCAATAATGCTTGCTGTAAGGCTGAAGGCACGCGCCTTTTGACGTGATTGGGTGGTGAAGTGCCGATGTTATCAGCCCGAAACGAGTTGGCGCGCTGCCTTTGGGGTCGCAACGTTGCATACAAACTCCAAGTGAATTGGAAAAACGATCCCGCGAAGAGAAGACTGGCGCGCGATGATTTACTGGTCGTGGCTCACGCCCGGCCCACGGTGAGCGCGTGCCCGGTGGGAGCCTTGACGCGCTCCGGAATGCTCGAACCGATCGAGTTGACCGATCTTGCTCTTCGCGGATAAAGAAGTGGCGAGGGGGTCGTTGAAGAAGCTGAACGGGACCCACTGGAGCTCTTGTTTTTGCGCGTGTTGCACGACGCATTGGACACGAGCAGCCCCGCTCCTCCAAGCAGCGCGATCGCATGCACGCTCTATAACGCGGGATTATTCATTCGCTCTACAGAGCTGCAGTGCGTTGCCGAATTGATCGATTGCCCCGGAAGGATGCGTGTTGTGGTGGTGCCACACACGCAACCTTTCGCGCCAAAAAGCTTGGATCAGGTGTACCGTTCCTCTGGAACAATCAAAAGTTCCAGAGGACTGTGTGAACTTATGTGGGTCACACTAGCGTATCTTCTGACTAAGTGCGTCCACCAAGTCAATGCGAACTTTACCGTCGAAGCACTTCGACTTACAATGCTAGGCTAGTCAACAAGATAGCACCGCACCGCTTCGCGCTCATGCTGCGCTGCTTCTGGCTCACAGCGCTAGCGCTAGCGACCACCACGACAGCATTATCGCTACTTCCACCGTCGTCATTCCCTGCCAGCGACGTTTGGCTGCGTCCCGAGGCTCCTCAGCTGGTGATTCTGAATGACGGCGGCCCTAGATCCCAGCCCAAGATCGAGGTGGTCTTCCCGGCGCCGCACTCGTGGTGGCAAGTTGACGAATCCACCGGCCGGCTCGAAGATCTGCCCATACACTTCGTGCTGCACGGCTTTCGGACCCCGGAGGACGGATTCCTGCGCGTCACCGGCGAGAAAATCCAGACCGGAACGCACGGAGAGCTTGGGGCCTTCATAGTCGACCAGAATGTTTCGTCCTTCGTCATGTCCAACGTCGAGCCCGGCAGCTTCTTCTTCACGCTGGAGCTAGCGCAGCAGTATCAACCACAAGTGGGTGGCGACGACCGGGATGGCGATGAGTTGCTGGGTGAACGCGTTGTGGCCGCTACGACGCTACACCTGGAGGTCGTGGCGCCCGTCAGCTCGTCGCCCATGCTCACATACGCTCCTGTCGATCCGTATACACCGCCTCCACTTCGCCAGTTCATGCTAAATTCGCGTCCAGAGCAACCTCCGGCGGCGCCAGTGGCTTCCCCTGCGCTGCCAACCCCGATCTGCTACGTTCTGACAACCAAAGGAGGCTTTGATGGGCAAAAGAAGATGTGGTTGCAGCTGATCGAGGCACTGAGCTCGCCGCAAAAAAGCGCTGACTTGATGCGCGGGAATGATACCTTTATGAATTATCCACAGTGGATTCCCGCGTTTCAAGTCGAGGCAATCACGTTCGACACAATCTTTCCCGACTCACCGGTACTCCACGCACTCAACAAGCTCGGCATCCAAGTGAAAGGCGGAGCGCAAGAGGTACGCTGTTGATTGACCATGGCGCCTATATGTTGTGGACAAAGTATGCGATATCTTACGGGTATCTGCCGTCTTGGTTGTCGATACAGATTGAAATCGAGCAACTTCATCAGGCGAACGTATCGGTCGAGCAGCTGGAGACGACCATCGTTGAACGTTTCTACGACGAGTTTCCTGAGGCGAGCCCACTTACACGCGGCACTGCGACGCACCGAAGACTCTCAATACAGGACCAGGCCCGCCTCGTGAACCTGAAACCAGCGTTCGTTCAGAATGCATGGCGTACAATGGTCGATGAGCTGCATGCATCCTGCTCGAACGGAGTTGTCGTGATGAGCAATTCGCGGTTCGCGACCGACGAGTTGGTCGTCAATGCTGCTCGATTAGCTGGTGCACGCGCTGTAGTTATGGAGCTCGCAAATCTGTTTCCCAACCTCATGGAAGTCGACGCACTGTTCGCGCCTTCCCACTTCGCGCTGCGGCATCCTTCGGTTGTCTCCAACCTCCTCACGGACCGGTCATTCGCAGTCTCGACTGGTGTCGACACGGACGTCTTTGCGCCATTGGAAGCCGATCTGAAGCCTCATCAACAGCACGTTGAGGGCTATGACAACCCGTTTGTGATCGGCTACGTGGGCAGGATGAGCACGGAGAAGTCAGTTGGGGTCTTGATCGCAACAGCAAGGGTGCTCCGACTCGCATGCTCCTTCTGCAAGTTCCGACTGATCGGCGAAGGAATTTTGAAGCCGCAGCTCAAGGCATTGGCGGCTGAGTGGGATCTGTTAGACTCAACCGTCGAGTTCGTCGACGGTATTTTCAACGACGAAGCCGCACTCGCAGCGGAGCTTCGTAAGACGCACGTGTACGCGACAGCTGCGTTGGAGACGCTGGGCATTTCCATGCTCGAGGCCATGAGCACCGGAGTACCCGTCGTCGGGTTTATAATCGGCGGAACGACCGAGTTCTTGGTCGACGGATACAATTGCGTCGGTGTGCTTGAACGCTCACCGGAGGCGTTCAGCGACGCGATCATGACCCTTGTGCGTAACCCGAGGCTACGGGAAGAGATGAGTCGGAACGCGCGTAAGACGGTCAAGCAGCGATTCTCGCGCGACAAGAGTATCCGAGAGATTGTCATGCTGTACCAGAGTCTAGTCCAGCGCTAATCGAACCATCCATTAATGATATACCAAGCGATGAAGGCTAACTTGCAGGCAAGATGCGTTCGTTATCCGTCCAATGCGACGCGTCCGCGGGTTGCACTCGGTAACAATCCTGCTCCTGATTGAGCGGCGACCGCTACTGGCAGCTTGACGCTTGTCGCAGGCTCTTTGCTCTTCTTTTTGACCAACGACGACTTGAGCGAGCACTTGAGGGCTGCAAACCGCTGACTCGAGCTCTGTTTGGCGCGCGCGTTATGGATATTTGGTAGCACAGACACTCCGTCGCCCGAGGTACCGGCCGTGCGGACCTGGTTAGCCATCGTGCGCTTGGCCGTGACCAGCGAGTTGGACAGCGTGACCACGATGCCGTGCGACTCGCCCAGGTACTTGGACGCCAACTCAACGCCCTTCTTGTAGGACTGGAGGCTCTGCTCGAAGTTCTTGAGAAACTCGTGCTCGACGCCGACGTTGTGGTACGCGATGCCCAAGACGGCGATGCGGTCGAGTTTGCTCGAGTCGACTTGTTGATCACCTCTCACGCGCCGAGGAGGACTCGACCCGTTGTTGTTATTGTTGTTGCTGCTGCTACTACTGGACAAATGTAGTTCCTCATGGAGCAGGATAAGCGCCGACTGCGCGTGACCGAGCGCGCTCTGGTGCTTGCCGAGCTGTGAGAGCACCGCACACATGTTGAGGTGGGTGTCTGCTCGGTTGGGCACATTGTCGAGCTTCGACTCGATCTGTAGCGCGTCGGTTAGGTACGTCAGCGCACGGTGCAGATTACCCTGCCGCCTGTACAGGCACGCGAAGTTGTTGAGCGTCACAGCCCGTGCCGCCGCGTGCTTCTCCGTGAGGATCTCGGCCTTCTTGAGCAGCTCGAGCACGACCGGGAACGCACCCTGCTGCAGATACGTCATGGCGAGCAGGTTGCACATCTCGCCCACGGTCTTGCACGCCTGCCGCACTTCGTCGCTCGCGGCGCCGAAGAAGTGCTGACGCAGCACCAGCCCCTTCTCCATGCACTCAAGCGCCTCCGTGTACTTGCCCTCGCACTGAAGCTGCGTGCTGCGGTCGTCCAGCCGCTGCAGTGCGAGCAGCTCCTTCTGTTTCTCGATGAACTGCAGCTCCTCTTCGTCTTGTTCACTCGCCTTGCGATCTCGACCAACGCGCTTGCCCCGGCTGCCATCCTCATCATCACTTCCTGGGAGTTTGCTGAGTTTCCTGGCCGCTGGCTGGTCCTCGTCGTGCGTCTGCTCCTCGAGATCCGTAACCTTAAGCTCCTGCGGCGCCTCGGCGCTCGAGCTCTGCGGAGACTCACCGTCCATGGCACAGCACAGTGGATATAGAAAAGCTAAGGATAGTGATGAGAATGAATTAAAGGTTTTCGAGGGACTTGGAGAGCGCTGTGCTCGTCGATGCAGGCGTCAGTCTTGCCAATGACTCGACTGTAGCTCTATAAATGGCTACACTGTGATGTGTCAAATTTAGCACCGCGTTGAGGCTAAAATAAGAGTTTTTCATCTAGATTGGTTAAAATGTTCCAATAGTGCTATCTGATTCGTCAAAAAGACACAGATGCGATGGACGTCCGTCCATCAACTCTATTGTCCAACGCTTCGGCGTTATCGCATCGCTCCATCCGCAGTATTGAGATCGCCAGCGACGCCATGGGCGACGCACGAGCACCAGGCGCTAGCGACGACGCTCCGAGCCCCAGCAACGAATCCGCGGCCCAGAAATCAGCGCCGACGCTCTTCCCGCTGTCCGTGGAGGTCGTGCATGGCGACAAGGATGAGGACGTGGCGGCGCGCGTCCTGCAGTTCGAGTGCGATTGGGACGTGGGCATCGGCGGGTCCGTGTGGACCAGCGGCGAGATCCTGGCGGCGCACCTGCAGCTACAGCGCCGCCGCTACCGCGCACTGTTTGACGGCAAGCGCGTCGTGGAGCTGGGCAGCGGTACGGGCTTCGTGGGGCTCGCGATCGCCACGTGCTTCCGCCCCGCGCACGTCTTCCTGACGGACCTGTCGACGCACCTCGCGTGCCTCGAGCGCAACGTTTCGTGCAACCAGTCAGTACTGCAGGATGGAGTGGAAGTGAGCGTGAAAGAGCTGTCGTGGGGCTCGAGTGAGCACGAGGAGGCGCTCCAGGAGGCGCTCGCAGCCGCCAGCACCGACGGTTCTCGCACGCCGGACGTGATCATCGGAACCGACGTGGCCTACCTGCGCGAGCTGTATGAACCGCTGCAGCACACGCTGCGGGCGCTGGCCACTGACAGCTCGACGCTCGTGCTGCTCGGTCTCAACCGCTCGGACACGGGCATGGCGTTCTTCCAGCAGCTCGAGTGCGACGGGTTCGAGTACTACAGGATCCGCGACGAGGAGCTGCCCGCCGCGTACTGGGGCAAGGACTTCGGTCTGTTCGAGATCCGCCGCGCACGCCCGCAGTAGCGTTTCTAGCCGTGATTATGCCACGAAGTGGATCGCTGCGAACGTGGCGCGCTCCCATTGGCATTCGGGCGCTGCAGGAAGCCGCCAAGGCATGAATAGCGAGCAGAGGAAGCCGCCAGGCGTTGCGACGACCGGGAAGAGTGGCGTGTATCCTCGCGACGAGCTCCCGACTCGTAGCCGATCCGATCCATGCCACTTTAGAGTTGAATGTAGAGCTATAGACCGTTGTCATGTGCATATCAACCGACTTGGCTACCGACACCATTCGCCCTGGACGTATGTCCATAGCAGTTCGTCGGGAACAATGCGAGTTGACATGGCGTGAAGATGGACGAGAAAATCCAGAGGGATGCCGTGTTAAACGACGATGCGCATCCATTCGATTGATGGGCGATCGCCGAACGTGCGCATGGCGTCCGTCGACAACGCGACGCGCCGGTCGAAGCGACTGGCTGACTGGGCATATCGCAGGCGTCGCTCGCGCCGGACGGCATCCAGTGCTTTTTCACACACCGACGCATCCAACGACGGCGAGAAACTGAGGCACGCGAGCCGACGACCGCGACAATGGTGAACAGGAACGTGGCGGCGGGGGCGTTTACATCCGACGCATCAGACGGGAGGCGTGTCGACACATGCGGCGACTGTTGGCTGGCGGCTTGTCATTCTCTTCACTTGCTCGCATCCAGAGAGGTGTCGTCGGGTCGACAGATCTTCTGGATTGTGCGAAAGAATTTGTGGGCGTCGCACTCGCCCTTCAAAAACACTCGGCGTAACCCTGGGTTACGCTGATCCACTCTTGAGTGCGCGTGCCCGTGAGCATGACGCCTCTTCTTCATGTCTATACATTTCGTATAGAGGTATGACACCCGACCTCCGTCCCGTGGCGCACCTTTCGCGCACGCTTCCTCCGATCCTTCAAGCCGCGTCAGCCTTCTTTTTCCCAGTGTTTCTTTCCCATTTAGCGCGCTCGGCCCGACCATGTTCGCTCCGGCTGAGCCGACCCATCTTCCCGCTGCCTCCCGACATCAAGCAACAGCGGCAAATGCATCGCTCCGCCGTCAAGCGTCCGCCACTCCGCCGTCTCCCGCCGTGTCCAGAATCCATACTGGCATCCAGAGCATCCGACTCTCAGGGGTATAGTGCCGGTCACCACCGCCATAATCCATCGAAATACGAAATCCAGAAACTAGGCG
Organism: Phytopythium sindhum; assembly: GCA_023334395.1. NCBI lineage: Eukaryota > Oomycota > Peronosporomycetes > Pythiales > Pythiaceae > Phytopythium > Phytopythium sindhum. The sequence continues at coordinate 11,316 of JAASGW010000422.1, read as the reverse complement.
ACCGCCACCAGCGCGAATGCGGCAGTCTATTATAGTACATTAGACTGGCCGGCAAGGACGTCGGTCGGTGAGCACGAGCGCAAAGCCGCCTGCATTGCACCGGTCGGATACGCATGGGCGTCGGTCGCTGCGTGTCCAGGTTGACGGCGTCGCGGCTGCATAGACGAACGGTCGTACCCAAGAGGGGGAAGGTCGTCCGTGCTGGTTCTATAGCAAGGGAGCGGGTTACCATTCCCCCTCGTGCGTAAACCTTCAGCTTCATACTGTAGCCCTGTGTAGAATGTCGCCCATTAGAGCGTAACCCACTTTCCAACATACTTGATTTTTGTATGTGCGTACCCCCTGGTGCCCGGATCGGGGAAAGTTCCCCACACACTTGAAGGTTCGGTTGACTTTCTTATTTTTGCCGCGCGAAGAACGCCCCTCTCGGCCCGCGCCCTGCCCTAGTGGCGTATTATAACGGCGAGAAAGTGCACCCTCGCCTCCCCGCGGCGCCTTCATCGCTTCCTGGGCCGCCCCCGCGCGTTCTTGAGGCGCATCGGAGCGAGTGTCGGTGTGTGCGGAGCGCGTGCGTCTCCTGCGTGTCTCCCGGTCCGGTTGGCGTCCCCGTCGTCGCGCGCGTCGTTGTTATAAGCGCGTGATACCAGCGAGGGAGGGTCCCCAGTAGTTTTATAGTCGGCGCAGCGTTCGGGAAGGCGAGTGGATGTCGTCGCAGCACGCGCCAAGGTGGCAGAAGCGCGTGGACCGACAGAAGGAGCACGCGAACCGGAACCTGACGTCTTGGTTCCTCAAGACGTTCTCCTCAGGAAAGAAGACGCAGTACCTCCGCGAGCAGGACGAGGCCGCCGCGCTGGCTGAGCGGCAGCGGCGGCAGGCGGGCACCTCGCCGACGCAGGGGCTCGGCCAGCTCAGCGCCGTCGCGAACGCGACACAGCAGCATGGCGCCGGCGGCTACCGCACCGACAATGAGCGCCGCACGCCGCAGCGGCAGCGCAGCTTCCTGCGCCAACAGCTGATGGAGATGAAGCGCCAATCGGCGGAGACGCTGCTGCGGACGCAGCAGCAGCGCATCGACGGCCAGATCACGGAGGAGGACCTCGCGGCGCTGGACGCGGAGCAGCGCTTCTCGGATGACGAGGAGGACGACGAGGAGGACGACTTTGACTCGGATGCCGAGACGGTTCACGAAGTGGACGAGGCGCTCGGGAACCTGCGACTCAGCAGCACTGACGTGCCCGACCCAGCGGCGTCCACGAGTTCGATGGCGTCGTCGATACAAGTGCGCAGTCGCCGCAGCAGCAGTGCAGCCAGCAACAGCAGCACCAGCAAGAAGCGCAACAGCAAGAAGCTCTCACGGCGCTCGAGCAGCGCGCGGTCCGACGACGTTAAGGAAATGGAACTCGCCGACAGTGAGCTGGCCGAGCGCGAGCAGCGCGCCGAATACTCGCTCGAGGTCAGTCGCCGTCTGAGCCAGGCCACCCAGCTGTACGCCGAGGCTATCAACGCGCTCGACTCGGCGCTGAACCCGGACGAGTTCTACCGCCGGCAGCCGATGCCGGAGCCGCAGCCGCTGCTGCTCGGCACCAAAAAGTCGTCCAAGAACGAGTGGATTTAGACGACAGCACGTTCGTCCGCCGCGTTCAGCGTGCGATGCGGCGGAGACGGATGAAGGAGCAGAGCGGCCGCCACAGCGGGCTTCCAGAGGGAGACGCCCGCGGGAGATGAGACCACCGTTGGTTGGAGATCGTGTGGGAACGCCATGGCTCCCCATGCGTGGAGGAACGTGGCGCGTCGGCTCGATGCGTGTACAATGCTTCTCCCCTCGCCAACTCACTTGGTGCTGGCAGGGGGAGGAGGAACGACGGACTATGTACAATAGGCCCGGTTCAGTAGGAGTTGTTTGCTTTTTCTCTTTTTCAGGCGAAGTACGTGAGTTGTTCATAGCTGGCGGCGAGAGCAACAAGGAAGGCGGAGGGAGGGTCTACGGGACCTACAGGCGATGGTCGCGGTTCAACTGGAGAGACTGCGACCGGGAATATAAGCCGCGTGTCAATTAAGCATTGATGGACAGTAAATAGTAACGCGACAGTAGCGAACGACATTGAGTACCTTGGCGTTCTTCTGTGGGTTGATGGCGCGGGTTCACTCGCGCGCAAAGGCTGCGAAGTGTGGGTCTTCGAGCGGGTGGGTATCCACGCGGGAGTAGCCGTCGAAGGCGAGCTTGTCCGTCTTGGTCTCGGTCAGCGCTCGACGCTGGATCTTGATGTCGAATGGCAGGTAGCTGCGGGGCATACTCGAGAGGGAAACTAGAGTGAGGTGTCGGCTCGGATCCAAGCAACAGACTCACAGACGAACATGAGCTCGAGGGAGGGCACGGTCTCAAACGCGTGCTCATCCACGATCGCGAGCGGGTTCAGGTCCAGGCGGCTTGGCATACGATGATAACGACATGTCAGCGTCTACGAAGTGAGGCTCGGAAACGATTCATGGTGTCTGCCAGTCACGAACATGACTTTGAGCTGTGGGAGTGGAGACGTGGACGACGAGAAGGACCCGCCGTCGTTGCGGCTGTAGCCGCGCAGCATCTCGGGCAGCACCCGTGAGAATTTGTTGCCCATGAGATACCTGCGTGAGGTGATCGATCGGTCAGCATGGTGCTAACAGGCAAGGATGGACGGAGATGGCCGTACAGATGCGTCGTCTCGAGCGGGATGTAGGGCGGTACTTCCTGGAGCAAGACACGGAGCGATTAGACGGTGAGCAACCTCATTCATCGACCCGAGACGTGATGGACGTACCGAGAGACCGAGGAAGTCGCAGTAGACGGACACGCGCTGGGTGCCGATGCACTGGCACTGAGTTGGGCACGCCGACACCATGCGGGTGGCCACAAGCGCTAGCATCAGCGCCACCGTGGCAGCCAGAACCGAGAGCCGCCGCCGCATCCGATCGCTTTTCGACGCTAGAACCTGCAGATGAAAAGGTCTCTGAAGCGGCGCGGCGAAGGTGATCGCCACAAATACCAATCGTCAGTCAGTAACCGTCGCGGGATCCAAGCTCACGCAACGCCATCACCAACAATAGTTGGTCAGACGTAGCCAGGGTCTTCATTATCTGGTCGCCAATAAATTAGTTTGAGCTCGGATTTCATGGAACGGCAGGCGAAGACTAGCGGCTCGCACCCCGGCGCCGTCCGGTATCCTGATCTGTGTTCTTGTTGTTCCTGTTGTTGGGCCTTTGAGCAGCGTTTGTTCCGTCAAGGCTTCGGATTTGCAGCAGCGGTGGAGGAGCCAGTGGAGGCGGCGACAAGGGCGACGCGCTCTGGTTCTGCTCGAGGTTGGAGTCGTTCTCGCTCCTCAGCCGCCAGCCATGGCCGTGGCCGTTCCCGCCGCTGCCTGCGCGCCGCGCTTTGCTAAGGTTTCGTTCACTGCTGTGAATAGCGCCCAGAACTTCCGGGGACGATGGAGAGTTGACTTCGACCACGTCTGAGACGGACGACAGCGACGACGATCGCGATCTGACTTTTCTCCGCTCTTCCGACACAGCGGGGAGAATGCCAATGTGCGCGCGCAGATCGTTCGCGAGCCGCACGATGCTATCGTTGAAGCCCAGAGACGCGTTCACGTGGTGAACAGCGCTGCGCGAGAACGAGTAGCGGTGCGCGAGTTCAACAGAATGCAGCGAGAGCAGCAGCGGCACGACCAGCTTGCCGCGGTCCTCGGCAAAAGCGAGTTGATCGGCCAGCACGCCACACGTAACTGTCACGGGTGAGAGCACCGCCACGACGGCGGCACTCGCAAGGATGGCGTCCTTGGCGGCGATCTGGCGCACTTGGCTCGACGAAGCGCCACCCGTTGCTGATGATTGGCGGTGCAGCCGTTGCGTGGACGCGCTGGGCAAGTTGGAGGCCTCAACAAACGCGTTTTGGTTGTCGACAGCGTAAATACCGCGGCGAGCCAACGCCACGCGCAGACGGCGGCAGAACGCGGCATGGTAGTCGCCGTGTGCGATGAACACGAGAGGGGCCATCTCATCCGAAGAAGACACGAGACGCGCTAGAGAGGAAGAGGCAGCTGCAAGCACTTGCTGCTCGTCCTCGCCTTGTGCATTGTCCAGCACAGATTGACGGAGCGGCGCGTCGCTCTCGTCTTGCGCCTCCAAGTGAGCGCGGTGTTCCTCGACTCGGTCATGGATACCGTCCAGCAGCAGCCGCATGCACTCTCGAAAGGCGCCGTTCTGGTCGTTTGCTACGAGCTCCATCCCGTCGTCATTGTCGTCGCTCTCGACCTCTCCCTCGTCACTGTTTCTGTTTTGCTCGGAACCGTTCTTCCCTTCGGCGACGCCTGCGATGTCAAGGGTGCCACCATGACCGTCGTTCTCGATCGTATCTGCACTAACATATTGAACGGTTCCCGCTTGACTGTCGTTGTCATCGTCGTTGTCACCAACGTTCTTGTTCACTTCGCCGCCTCCACCGTGTCCGTCCGCATTCAGGAGTTCTCTCGGGCGTCTTACGATACCAGGGCGAAAGTCCACCAGCTGTCGCGTCCAGAGATAAACCTGAAGCTCTTCGGACACAACGTCAACATCTTCGCACTGGATGCCAACGACCGGCACGTTGTGCAGCCGCGCGAACGCGAGCTCTTTCATGCACCATGGAGATTTAGAGTAGTCGCGCGTTAGCAGCGCAACCACGAGTGCGCTTTGCTGGATTCCGCTGGCAATCTCGCGGCGCCAGTCCGCGCCTCCCGGAATGCCTGTTGGGTCCATGGCGTCAATCCAAGTGGTCACGTTTGCGCGCTCGAGCTCATCGCGTAGCTTCGTTGCCAACGCCGCGTGCGTGTGCGTATAGCTGATCATGACGTCCCGCTGCCCGGCCTCTTTCTTCACGGCGTAGCGCAGTGTCGCTGAATTTGTACACTCGAGCGCACGCTCTCCGCGAGCGTTGCGTGCAGTCAGCTGGAGACCGGCACGTACGAGCAGCATAGCAGCGCGCTCATTCCCGCGGCGCAGAGCTACATGGAGCGCGCTGTCACCGTTCACCGCACGTGTGGCCTTCAAATCGACGCCGTGCTCCACAAGCAGCTTCAAAATGCGCGACTCCATCCCCTGCGAGTTGTGGCTTTGACCACCAAGTTGCCCGATGTGATTGTACTGATGCTCGTTCAGCACGCGGGCATCGGCGACACACATCTCCGATTGCGATACCGTGTATGTCTGGGTTCGCTCCGGCACAGCGGCAAGAGCACACAGCAGAGGGTCGCCATTAACATCGCGCGTGTTCGGGTCCGCGCCGTGTGCTAACAGAACACGCGCAGCACCAGCGCGACGAAGCACGCACGCCCATGCGAGAGGCGTGCGCCCCATGGTATCAGTAGCGTCGACTCGAGCGCCATAGCGCAACAGCGTGCGCAAAGCTTGAGTCTGGCCACGGATTGCTGCCCAGTGCAGCGGGGTTCGCCCGTGCAAACCCACCACCTGCTCTCCCAGCACGTCCGGTTTGGCGCCATGTGAGAGGTAAAAGTCGATTTCCTTAGCGAGGCCTCGCGCGCTGGCATCATGAAGAGGCGTCAACGCCACATCACCACCATATGCTTCCATTAACCGCGCGACAGCGCCGTTGCCTGAAAGCCGCGCGATCTCGTACGCTGTAATCAGCGAGAACGCTCCATGCGCGGACCGGTACCCTTGTCGTCGAAGCGAAGGGATGCAAAGCGGGTCCGCGTCTGCTTCCAGCAGCAAACGAGCGCACTCGACGTTGTTGCGGACCCAAAAGAGCGGCGGCGTGGAATACTGGGAACTATTGGATCGTGCTACGGCGTTTGGGTCGGCACCGCCTTGTTGGAGAAGCAGTCGCACCATGTCCGCATTGCCCATAGTCGTGGCGACATGCAGTGGCGAGATCAGCGTGTAGTGAAAGACCCCGGCAGGGCCAAATAGTTTCATGACCTGTGCACCAAACGAGTTGGAGCGGAACTCAGCCACACGAAACACGAAAGCGATGACGCGGAAGACGGCGAGGTAGAACCACGTGAGCGTGATCCGGCGCGTCTCCATCTTTTCGAGCGCGTCCACGTCAAAATATCGCTCGCCGTCATCAGCTCGCAGCGCAATCAGCTCGCGGACGATTTCGGGCTGGTCGAATACGATAGCGGCGTGCAGAGGGTTGTGTTGTTTCTTGCATGTAAACAGAAGTGGTAGCCACGGACGCTCCGGTTGCGTGAACCACTTGTCAGCAAAGCGCGGCCCGTCGAGCGCGGCAGCGAGGCGCACAAACTCGCGTAGTTCCTCCACTCGTCCGCGCTTGGCTGATCGATAGATGCTCATCTTGAGACGGTGTCGTTCCTTCACGCGTACCAACCACGAAGGTGACAATTGGAGCCTAATCTGATCCAGTCGCTGGCGCATAGCCGCCCAGCGATTCTTTTCGCGCAGGCCATTGCTGTAATCGTCGTCTCGGTCCTCGTGGTCAAAGCGATCTTGCGCAGGCATGATGCCTGTCTGGAAGAGGAAATGCAGGTGCATGTGGTGAAATAGCACAATCTGCCGCCATCGGAGCACATACGCGATCACTGCGAGCACCTGGACGAGTATCACGACGAGAATACGTCCAATTGGCAAGTACTCTTGGAGACTCTCGAATTTGCCGTCACCGCTGTCGCTGCCGCTTGTGCTGTCACTCGTGATTGTCCAGTTATCGCCGTCGACGTAGTAGTGCTTGGTGACGTGGTAGCAGGCGTCGTAGAGGTCAAACACGTTCTCGTCCGAGTCGTCCGTGAAGAGCATCACGATAGTAAAGAGCAGGTACAGCACCTCGAGCACGACCGTGAGCTCGCATACCCGGAAGAGCAGCGTCTTGCGCATGTGGTGGCGCTTGGCGTCGTCCTCCTCTTTTTGTCGCTTATCGTCGGCGTCAGTTTCCTCTTCGCCTTCATCGTGGTCACCGGTCGTCGCGAACGAAGAAGTAGACGACCCCAGGGCCTTGACGCGGTCAAATCGCGACTGGTAGTGCAGTCGGCAGCCCTTGACGTTAAGCGTCGGCAGACACAATATAATGACTGTCACGAGCGTGTAGGACGAAATGTCGAGGAAGTTGCGCGTGTAGTACTGGCAGTCGTCGGCTCGCCCTCCTTGGTCACGGAGCGTGAGTTCGAGCACGACCTGGACGGCTAGGATGCGGATGACCAGCATCGTCAGGTTGAGCAGCGTGTTCTCGACCATGGGCGCGCACAAGAACGAGTTGCTGTCGCGCTTGAATAACAACGGCACGACCAGGCCCAGGATGTGTCTCGCGCGCGTGTACCATCGCCAGAGCCTCCGCGCGCGCAGCTTTCCGTTCGTGTCGCGGTAGTAGAAGCGCCGCGGCCGGTCGTCGTCTGCGTTGGTGCTGCCGTTCGCCTCATTGTCGTCGTCGTTCGGCCACTCGTCCGAGTGCACGTCGATCAGCAGCGGCGTGTCGTTCATGCTCGAGATGCTGCTGGCCGCGAAGGGCGTCCGCGTGCGCCGACTCGCGGTCGAAGGCGACTGCAGCGCGTGCTGACTCTGTACAGGCGGGTTGACGCGTCCGTGGCCGATTGGCGACGCCGGAAAGGAGCGGAAAGCCGCGGTGGCGGCGTCGATACTGCGGCGCCGCGGCGTCTGCTCCTGCCGGAGGCTGCGCCGCACCCCCCGCCACGAGCGCGCGCAGTCCTCGTCCGAGGACATGTAGATGTGTACTTTCTGAGAGCGCGAAGTCGGCGGATACAGGCGCCACAGGATCCGACGCCACGGAGATTAAACACGAGCCGGGAGGGGCAGGTGGCCGGCACCGAGTGACGTCCAGGAGAAGCGGATACGCCGGAGCGGACCGGAGTAATCGACAGCGCGGGCGCGGCTACTGGCGCGCGCGCATTAACGCGGGCGATGTCGGACACTTTCTGCTTGTCGCTTGCTTGATGAGGGAGCGTGATCTGCAGACTGACTCGAGCGCTTCCGCGCGCGGATTGGCTGGAAATAGGGACAGGTGCACTGCGAGTGGCTAAAATACGTGGACGTCAGCGGCTGCCACAAGCTTTGGTGGATTACGCGGTTTACGGCAAAGGGGTATGCCGCATCTTCTCACCTGAGAAACAGTAAACAGGACGTAGCCACGCCAACTGTACCCTCCACTGTCATCACACAGTGCACAGACGCACAAGCGCCGGGTGTGCCGTGTCAAGCAGCATGCGCGACACAGATCGTGCAGTGTATTGGCCAGGTATTCATGTATTCCAGCTCACACAGCCCAACCCGTGCATGCAGCAGGCGAGCCATGATACTTCAGGAAGGGCGAGCATCGGCAAATGCGCGCTCCTTCAGTATCTATAAAACCGTGATACTCAATACGTCCAACTCATGATACGTTTTACTGTATTCTGTACACAGGATAGTGTTAGTAAGAAAGCGTGCAGGATCAACTTGGTGTTCCGTTTCAAAGTGCCCCGTTGCAGCGTTGCGATTTTGGATCGTTGTCGGAATGGGTACACTGCACTGTACTGTATCAAAACTGATTCAACCAACCCACAAGTGCGGGAGAGATGACGAGTTGAGGCTCAACGATGCGCCCGCCCCTTTCGCCGGTTCAAGTGTACAGTACCGTACTGTATTTCTTGGAACAAGTATCTGACGTTGGCTTGTTGAAGTTGCCGCACGAGTCAACGAACACCAACGATTTTGTTCTCGAGCGTCTTTCCCTTCTTGTTCGTGGTGATTTACGACTCCAAAAAGCAAAATCTACTATGGTAAATATATAGCACCGAGCCTTCACTCAACCTGTGGCCTACTCGTCTTGGCGTGAGCCGTCGTGGAGCTGGCAGAACTTGCCGCGGCGCACGGCCCGCGCGCAGCCTTCGCGCTCGCAGCGCTTGCCGCCGCCATGCGAGATGCAGAACCCGTTGCCCCGGTCCTTCTTCTCGCAGCCCGCCCACTGGCAGCGCCGGATGCCGCCGTGCACGTAGCAGCGGCCCTTGCGCTGCTGGCCGCGCACACACCCGGGGAACTCGCAGCGCTTGCCGCCTCCGTGCGCGCGACAGAACCCTCCTCCCTGCGAGCTCCTTGAGCATCCACCGGGCCCTGCGAACTGACATCGGGCGCCGCCGCCATGGGCCTTGCACCTGCTGTTCGATTGCGCGCGGCGGATACACCCGGGCTCGACGCACTTTTTTCCCTTGGTCGCTCGAGTGGTCGAAGACACGTCGCCATCGCTCCCGCTGCCGCTTGGAGACGTCGTCGGCGACAGCATCGCCACGGGCGATACAGTGCTTGGACTCCGCACACGCGAAGTGCGCGCTCGTTTTGTCGTTTGCCGGCTGCTACTGTCAGCCACTGCATCTGAGTTCTTGCCATGGATGTCCGCTGACACGACCAACTGCTTGTCGCTTTCACTCGTTGGACTCAACGATAGCACCAATATTGAAAGCGACTCGGACGAAGCGCTGGTCTGGCGAGCTCGGACGCGCTTCTTTCCTCGTTTTGCGGCCGTCGTTGCTGTCGGAGTCCGTGCTAGTCTTTCCTGTGTCTTGGTCGAAGAATCTGCCCACATCTCGAACTGCTGCTGCTGGAGGTGGGTGTGCTGCTGAGCAAGAAGTGACGCGTTCAATGGTGAAGTGGAGAATGGCACTCCAACGCCGCTACCCGTACTGCTCGGCGGGCTCACAATCCCGGAAGCCATGAGCAGCATCTGCCGCATGGATCCAGGAGGCGAACTCGAGTCAAAGCCGTCCATCATGCCTCGCATGAGCGGGTTTGGAGTCGAGTGGTTGCTCATCCAGAACGGATGCGGAGCCGACGGCATGGACACATTAACAACGTTGGGGGCGAATCCGTTGCTGGTGGCCAAGCCGGTGGAGGCGAAGTAGGTATGTCCGTTGCTGCTAAGCGGCTGCACGGGCATCATAGCCGACGGGTCCGAATACATTGGGCTGCGCGGCGTCGAGCATGGGTCTCCTTGGAACACTGACGCGAGCGAGCGAAGACTGCACGCTGAGTTGGGAGGCGAAACCACGGGCGAGTCCGTTCCGTCTTGCACCACCGGTGCGCCGAACGCGTCCTTGAACGACTGGTCCAGCGGTGCGGAGATGCCTCCCTTGGGCAGCTCCAGGGGCTCAAACAGCAGCGAGTTGGTGCTCGTCGGCGGGTTCTCCACCGCGCTCTCCTTGGATGACAGACCCGAACCGCTGGACGCAAGCGCCGCAAGCGTCATCTGAAGGCTGCGCGCGCTGCTGGTCGACAGCGGAGGCAGCGACCCCGTCTCATCCATGTCCGCGCCCACCCCGAAGCTGTTGCCACCAGCGTTGCTCATGAGCTGCCGGAACAGCGAGTCGTCGAAGTCGGCGGTCGATCCGCCGCCGCGGCCGATCGTTATGGCGGGCGCGTCGTCCAGCGGCTGGATCTGCCCGAACGGCTGCTGCTGCTGTTGTTGCATCAAGGACGAGGACGCGGCCGTGGCCGTGGCCATGGCCATCCCGGTGTGGTGACCGCGCCGTCGACTGCTCGATCGCTTCCTCTCACCAGTGTACGCGAACTCGAACGGCTGTATGCCCATGGCCAGCGGCGCGGCGGCGGCGGCGACGGCGACCGAGGCGGAGGCGGCGCGCATGTCGGGCGCGAGCAGCGAGTCGACAAATGCCCCTTCGTCCATGCCGCGCGGGTCGACGCGGTCCGAAATTTTCGCTTCCGCCTTCCCGTACCGTAGGTTGGCAGCGTGTCGCACTCGCCCCAGTGACTTATCTGGCCTCCTCCTCCCCGGTTCGAAACGCGTTGAAGGCGGCCACCCCTTCTTTCTCCCTTCTTATTTTCCCTGCTTTTTTGTTTGGGTTGGCGACGTGCACTTGTTTGTGAGCTGGCAGCACCTGCGCGCCACGATTTTCGAACCTAGAGAAGGGAACAAGAAGCGGTTGAAGAAGAAACAAGACGAACATTAGAACGAATGCTGTGGGCAAGCCAAACAATATTGATGGCTCCATCTTTGCATACAAAACCGCAGTGATTCGACCAAACGACGCACCTGATTTCCGAGGTACGTACAATAGTGAGTGGGAGGGTCCACAACACTGGCGCCTGTACACTGAAGCAGGGTTCGACCTGCTGGAGCCAAACAAGATCGCACTGTTGCCCGTTATCTCAACGATTCCGCGTCAGCATAGACGCGAGTAGTACGAAATGGCGGTTGCGCACCGTGGCGCTCGTAATCGGTGACAGGAGTGCGCGAGATGCTGTCGAAGCTGTAGTAGTCCTTTTGTGTTGCGTTGACGAGGGCACCGAGATGTTGAGGGGGGGGGGGGGGGGGGGGGGGGTTTT
>JAASGW010000421.1:0-26174 GCA_023334395.1 Phytopythium sindhum | reverse complement strand
TTCAAAATCACAAAAATATGCTGGCAATCTTCGCTTTTCAGGCTGTCGGAGCATGTCTTGTTTGCTGAATTTTGACCACTGCAAAAAAAGTTATGGCCAGATTTGTGAAGTGGGCATATCCTAATGAGCCAGAGAAGTATACTACTAGTGCTTGTCAATCACCAGCGTCGGTCTGCTCGACGTGTCCATCACTGGAGCAGACGCGGAGGCAATTGCAGAGGTCCTTTCGTCCTCCGATCCACTCAGCCTGCTCTTCAACCACCTCGAGAACGATCGCTGTGCTCGCGCCGCTGGGATGTTGAGAGCAAATACGAACATCTTGCTCCTGCCGATGCGCGAAGGCGAAGTCTTATTTTTCAGATAACTCTTCGTCCTGGGAGATGGAAACCGATATCTGCGGAAAAATGCTGGTGAATATCCCCGGAGACCCGGATGCTGTGCGCATGCTGATCCCAGGGTACAGACTATGCGTGGTACCTCGCGCTGTGGTGATCCCGTGGTGACGAGACTGGAACTGAAGTTCAAAAGGGACCCGGCGGCGGCGGTTGGACTGAGGCGCCTACTGGTGTTGATCGGCTCGTCGCTGACGCACCTCGATATCGATTTGCCCTCCGAAATGGGCATGTGGATGCCCACGATCCTGCGCTGCTGTCCGAGTTTGAAGAGCCTGTACGTAGGCGTGGATGTGGTCAGCGGCAGCGCATTTGTCCTCGCGTACGAAGAGAGCGAGCAGCAGCTTGAGAAGATGTACTGCTGTATGACCAACCTTACCAGGTTCGCGAACGGTCTGACCAGCAGCCGCGGGTTCCGCTTCGGTAAGACGTTAAAGCATATGGCGTGCCGACTGGTTGGTCCGAACCCACGAAGCCGGAGTAGTCAGGAGAAACCCTTGCCAACGTTGCGGAACTGCTGAGAACGAACAGCACGCTGGAGTTCCTTCGCCTCACTGTTCCCGACGATGTGTACAACGTTGGCGGCCTGGAAGACGTGCTGAGCTTCCACAACCAGCCGATGCGCGTGACGCTTAAGGCTTCCCACTACGGTGCCGCCTTGCGTTCCTCAGCGTCTTCACGGCGAGTTCATCGAACGAGCGCGATCCGAAGAGGCAATTGACGACGTCGGCACTTCCAGCTGTTCTGGTCCGGTTCCCGATCGCGCGCCACGTCTTCTCACGCATCTTCGAGTTCACGGGGACCAACGTCCCGCGCCGCGTGTATGAGTATCCCTACAACCCAGAGACGTACTAGCTCTGCGAGGGAGCGTGGCGTCGAAGAACTGTCAAGCGCCAGCACATGTGAGTGAAGAGCTGTCAACCTTTTGATGCTACTGTTTGTACGCATAATGATGGCACTTGTTGGAGACGAGAGCACCTTTCTGCTTCTAGCTCTATGTCTAGTCCCCAGTCTCACAAGTTCTAGTCGCTCTTGTCAGTCGACTGCGCCTTCGATCCGCTCCTGCCGACGAATGTGTCCATACCGTGGACGCCTCCCGCCAGGAACAGGAGCGCGTCGTACACAGGCACGGGAAGCAGTCGAGCAATCACCGGCACCCACGGGAACACGAGTCCGCGCCAGCCTGTGGAGCAGTAGACGAGCAGCTCGTCGCCGCGCGTCATGGCGCCCAAGATGCTGGTAGCCACCTCCTCCTCCGTCAGCATCGGGATGGCGAACCGGCCGAAGCGCGCGAGCAGCGATTCACCTGCGGAGATTCCCGCAAACATGCCCGTGTCCACGGCGCTCGGGCACACAAGCAGCGTCCGCACGGACCGGTGTCCGCTCCGCCACAGCTCCAGCCGCACTACGAGGACGCCAACGAGTTAGTAAGATCGGACAAAAGCATTGAGGCTGCAAGTATGACGATTGAGCACTCACGAGAGTCGTGGAAAGCGTTGACGGCGGCCTTGCTCGCGCAGTAGTCGGTCAGTCCGGCGCTGCTGGTCATCCCCATCTGATAGCAACACTCTCAGGTATGGCAAGGAGAGGGCGACACTTATGGTACAGCACTACGTACGACGGACGAGACGGACACGATTAGCGCCTCGGTTGCACGCTTGAGCGATGGCAGCGCGCTCTGCACCGTCCAGAAGTGTGCGAACGCGTTCACGGCGAAGGTCCGGCGCACCTGCGCGGGCGCGAGCTGCTCCAGCGGCCGGCCGCTCACTACGCCTGCGGAGACGACAAGGCAATGCACCGCGTCAGCATAGGAAGCGCATGATAAAGGACCTGAGAGAGTCCACACCGGCGTTGTTGACGAGCACGGCGATCTCCTGCGGTGCGACGGCTGGCAGGATCGCCTCGAAGCACTCGCGCACCGCTCTTCACTCCAAACGTTAGCGCTCGCATTGATGATCGGCAGGCCTTGACTTGCAGACGTACCGGTCATCCGAGACGTCGCACTCGAAGGCGAGCACGCGGTTGCCTCGGCTTCCTACCCGCGCGTCCTGCTCCAGCGACGCGCGCGCGTCCGCCAGCGCGGCGGCGTCCACGTCCAGCAGCACGAGCGTCGCTCCCGATGCGGCCGCCAGCACGCGGTGCGCGAGCTGCCGGCCGATGCCGCGGCCCGCGCCCGTGATGACCACGACCTTGCCATCCAGGTTGAAGCGCCCGCGGCGGAGCAGCCGGCGCCACGCCGCCAGGAGAAGCAGGAGGAGCGCGAGGAGCAGCAGGAGCAGCGGTGGTCGCATGTCGATGGTCGGTCGCAAGTAGAGAGTCACGGCGGCTTAAGAGATACACCTCAATTCAGCCAATCACAATGCAGTATTTGAAATTCACAAAATCGCATGTAGAGATATACACTGTGAAAAATTACCATTCGTACCGGTAAATACTGGTATGACCATGGGCCAAATGAAGCACGGGCGGATAGTTGCCGCGCCAGCAGCACATCGATAGCAAGTAGCGCTTCGTCTTCCAGCCACTCATTCGATTTTCTCGCCATGGACCGCCCATCACCGGTTGGATGGCCTAACCTCGGCGGAGCAGGCCGCCACGAGCAGCAATACCGGCTCAATGCCGAGACCGTCGACAAAAAACCCGCGATCATCGCGTACTACGTGCGCCACGACATGCGCGCCATCGTGGATGAGTTCTACCAGTTTCTGGCGGACGACTACTACGAGTCGAAGCGCACGATGATCTTGCGCTGGCGCCGCGAGCGGCCTAAGCTGCTAAAAGTGGCTGCAGAGGGCAAGGGATCGCACACCAAGATTCGCAGCGTTGATGTAGGTACGGCTTTGTCTGACGAGCTAAAGCTAGAGATTGTGCATTAGGTGAACGAGCTGTGCGAGGATGGCATTCCTGTCTCCTCGCGCATGCTCACCGACAAGGCCGGCAGTTGGCGGCGAAGGCCGAGGTGGACAGCTTTCACGCCTCTGACAAGTGGGTTGTCGGTTCCAAGCGCCACCACCACTTCAGCCTCCGCACTCCGACGCGCCAGGGCCAGATCTGCCCGGCGGACATAACGAGATTGCAGCGGCCTTCGCCGGCACCGTAGAGGCGACCGTGCGCGACCTTGGTGTTCGACGCGTCTTCAAAGCTGATCAAACAGGTAAATAGCGCCATGATTCCCGCAAATAACGGTTTATAACGCGTAATTAACGCTGTTTAACGCGTGCTATTTTGTTTTAGCCGTATTTTACGAGTATGTCGCGAAAAAAACGCTCCACAAGCGCGGCGAGAAGATCGTATAGATAAAGTGCAGTGGCGCGTCGAAGGAGCGAGCGACGGTGATGCCCCTGGGTGACAGTGATGGTGTACGGTACACCCCGCTCGTCATCTTCAAGGCGCTGGCAGCCAGGGCCGCTGACGCGCAAGCTGAGAGCCTGCTGGAGCGTCGTGGGTTCGGCTCGCGCGTTTGGTCCGACGTCTCCAAGATCAGCAAGAGGTTGGACGTTGAGATTTAGAGAAACCCGAAAGGTACTGTATGGTACTGTATTGTTAATTGGTTGCCAAACTGATCTAACGCGTTTATACTGTAGGATGGTGGAATGGCGGTCTGTCCGTGGAATTCCTATGGTGTCGCTTTGCCGCCTGGCTGTCGCCCCAGGAGCCGGTCTTGCTCCTGTGAGACGACTTCAGCGGGCACTG
The DNA here is from genome assembly GCA_023334395.1 of Phytopythium sindhum. Taxonomy (NCBI): domain Eukaryota; phylum Oomycota; class Peronosporomycetes; order Pythiales; family Pythiaceae; genus Phytopythium; species Phytopythium sindhum. Next base: position 22,089 of record JAASGW010000421.1, on the reverse strand, counting down.
GGCGGCCGGCGTGCAGAACTACGCCGCCAGCATCGGCGTTGTGCTGCTAAAGGTGCCACCGAGCGCCACGCTAGTGCCGCAGCCTGCCGATGTGGCGTGGAACTTCCCGCTCAAGAGCCGGCTGCGACAGCTGTGGCACGACGAAATGCGCGCGCAGATTGCGGCACCGCGCACCTCAGGGACGCGCTTCAAGCTGGCGCGGCCGACGCGCGGCAAGATCTGCGAATGGGTCGACTGCGCGTGTCGCAGCCTTCCGGCCACCACCATCGCCAATGGCTTTCGCGCATGTGGCTTGCAGCCGACACAGAACTGTGCCTCTGCGGCTGACCTAGTAGATCAGCTCAAGCAGCTGTCGCTCTTGCAAGGACGTCCTGTTGACGAGGGCCAGGACTTTGCTGTTGAAGTGGATGAGTGAGAATACACTACTGTACGGTGCATGTACCTACTGTACTGTACCCGTACCAGGCAACTTCAACGACGGGAATAAATTCTGAAATGTATCCCATTGGTATAATACTTCATGTTACAAAATTATCAAGACCCCCAACCCCCTCTATTATGAGGTGTGACTCTCTACATGCGAAATACGGTATCATGCCCTTGGTGTTGACACGCGAGGAGTATCAAAACCCACAAAAGTGTTGGGTATGGCGAATACTTTCGAGGCGAAAGGTTAGCTGCGAGTTATTTAAATTCTGTAGGCGCGGGGCTTCCGCCCGACAAGACCAACAGGTATATGTAGTACGACTATCCCTACGCCATGCGGCGCTTCCGGCGCCTGGCAGCGAGACGCAGACGCTGTTCAAGCACGAGACAGACGGCTGTGTGAATGTTGCCGCACGCGCTTTTGCGGAGTGCTGCTGTTCTTGATGGGGCAGGGGACGAAATGCGCAGGTGACGCGTCCCTGGCCAATCTGCAGATGGCCATGCAGAGGCCGGGCGGCCGTCACTCTTGTGCACTCATCTCTTCTAACACGTTGTAGTATACGTTGGTATCTCAATCCCAGCCTCTAGTGTCCAGACATACTGTGATAAGGTAGAATGAGCTGAAATAACAGTGAAAACTGGAGCGTGACGTGAACGCCAAGCGGTCCATTCCGCCCCGGCGGCATCGACCGCAATGCGCAGAGACGCCACGCGATCCCCAGGCTTTGACGTTTTGATGCACTTCCTGCAGTGAGGCGGACTAATCGAATAGCCAGAGCCGCCGCGTAGGTCAACGGATCAATTGGTAGATCTTTTCCTCGCTCACTGCGCTTGAGTCGCTTGACCAACCCCGTTCCTGCTGGGGGAGGAGCGCTGCAGTGCAGAAGGTCTGGCAGCGAGCGCATCCGCTTCACGAACACGTGCGTGTTCCTCCGTATGAGTTGCCGTCGTGCCACGGTGGCGGCCAGTGCAACGGCGAGCGGAGCAGCAGGCCGCTCTTGTCCACGGTATGAACGAGCACCCGTCAGCACTCGTGGGGGTGACGCAGAGAGCGTAAAGTCGAGCTTTGATCTGCATCCACACGCGGTCTTCAGTGCTGGCCAACTGGTGATTGCTTGTGCGTGCTTCAGACGGTCGCTATCGATCGACTGGCCAACTGGCTGGCCACATGGCCTCGAATGCCAGGTTGCGGTCGGCGCGAACGCATGGACGGCAAGCGAAGACCCACAGGCGGCGCCATGCGCTCTGCAGGTTGACCGGTGCGTGGTGACACGATTGAATGGCTGCCGGGCGCGCTGAAGGCCACCAACCTGGGTTCACCGCGAACTGTACAGTAAGGACGCGGAGGGTACGCCACGCCGGCCGCGAGCATTCCGGGCGGAGCCGCTCGATCCACTCGGCATTTGTATGCGAGGGATGCGCCTCGCCGCGGGCGTATCCTCTCATCCGCCCGGCCTTGATCTCTTCACTCAGAGGGTGACACTCTCCCGCTATGATTTCGACGGTGGAAACTGCGCGCCGCCCCCGCCGGAGCTCCGCGTCCTCTCCGCGCGCCCAGCTCTACGCGCGCACGAGCGCAGTTGAAGGCGCCGGCCGGTCTCTCGTGCGCGTCCGAGTGACGAAGGAGCGTCCGTCTGCCACGCTCCATCCTCCCAGACCGCATCGGCGCCTACTTCCCGGTTCCGAGCCTCTCGCTATAAATACGCACCTGCCATCCGCCATGCCCCGCCCAAGTCGAGCGCCGCCGCAGCGTTCCTCGTCCGCGCCCTCGTCCACCAGATTGTTTCGCCACCGACGCCGCTGTACCGCACCACGTCGCGCTAAGTGCGACCCGCCACATGAGGCGCCTCCGTTCTTATGACTGCCGCCGAGCGCGCACCTGCGTGGCTGTAACAGAGGGCAGAGGAACTGCTCAATGCGACGTACCACTGTTCGCGGGGCGTCATAATCGCCACAGGTCTCTCGGCTGTGGCTCCCAGCGCGAAAAAAGGGGAGGGCACGGGGTCCTCATGTCCCGTCCTCGGCGCGCGTGTGAGTGAGAGCTCACTCACTCCCCACGTTTTTTTCCCCCTGCCACCCTCCCTTCTCCCCTCTTCCCCCTTCCTTCCTTTTTTCCCCCTCACCTCCCCGCCGTCCAGCCCTGCCTTCCCCTCGTTCCCTCCCCCTCAGTTTGAAAAGCGCGTCGGGGGGTCACTTGGGCATCGGAGCCGTCGTCCGCCTCAACCTCCAGAGCTGGTCGCTCGTCCTCGACGTCGATATACGTCAGAGCAGAGAGCGGAGGACGGCAAGCGGGTCGGAACAGACGCGCGACCGAGCGAGTCCCCTGCAAACCCCCAAAAGCGAGCGTTAGACAACTCCAGCCACCATGGTCGCAGGGTCTGTCGCGGCATATCTGGTCGACACGACCGCGCCGACGGCCGCGACCAAGTGCCGCTACAAAACGGGTAAGTGCACCAACACGCGCTCGAGCAAGCGCAATGGCCAGCCCCACCAGCTGTGCCTGTACCACCGCGAGAAGGCCAACAAGATCCAGCGCAAGTTCGATCGCCAGAAGCGCCAGGTTGCGCGCGGCAAGAAGACCAGCGCCGCCGTCTCCGTCAAGACCATGGTGCCCACCACGGCGTCCACTTCGTCTACTCTTAGCTCCAACGTGCTGGACCTCGACCTGGCCTCAGCGTTTGCGCTCTCCTCTCCGTTCGGCAGTAGCGGGATGATGGCGTCCCCTTCTTCGTCCACGACGTCGTCTTCGTTCGCCACGCTCGCTGCGCACGACGTCGACATCTACTCGGACTCGGAGTCGAGCCGCTTCTCCACCGACAGCGAGTCGAGCCGCTTCTCGACCGACAGTGAATCGAGTGCCATCTTGGACCAAATGTGGCAGGACCTGCCGCGCTCGGCGATGGATTTGCTTCACAGTGGATTGAACACGCCGATGGCCGCGGCGCCCGTCGGCTGCCACCAGAGCTATTTATCCTCGGACGAGCTCGACTTCCTCTGCTCGGCCATCCTCGAGTAGAGTCGTCGCCGGCGAGGAGAATAGCACTATCTATAGAGAGGATATCATCAGGAGAGGTGAGAGAGAGGCGTGTGTTAGTGTGTCGGGCGTGGGCACTCGGATCTGGAGAGTGTCACGCGTTTTGCTTGTGTCTAGTGTCGTATCTTCGTGGTCGCGTGGGCCGTGTGTGCTTGTCGTTCATTATAATGTGACGTGTCGGTCGCTTTCCGTTCTTCGTACGCCTTGTCTAGGTGTCTTCATGGGTTTCCGTATTGTCGTTCCTATCTGATCGCATCGTCATGAGGTGAATAGCACACGTTAGACTTCATCAATGTGATCCACCAGGAGCATTGATCGAGATATCTTGGCATACCTGTCAAGTTGACCATCCGCTGATACGCCACATCGAAAACATTTCGCGAGACCGTCCGGGCCATAAATAGCGAGATTTTGGCTCCGGGTTCTGGTCGTCGCTGCATTGGAGATCATCGCCGCTAAACTGGGATTCGCAAGTGGTTTCGGCGCCGCTGCGCTCATCTCGTGACCTTTGGCCCAAAATTAGGCGCGCCGCTCTGCGGGCATTCACTCGTGAGCTCCGCGGCAATACTGAGAAGGGAAAAGTCGCGTACGTTTCAACTCGATTCGGCCATCCATCCGCGTGTGGAGTCGTACTGCTGTCGGGACTACGTGCCAAACACGGGCTGAACGAGGCTCGCTCTGCCCGCCGTGCGTCGCGAGCTGTGCGTGCATGACGAAGGCAACCGAGAGAGCGGGCGCGAGGGGCATCTTGAACGGCACGCGCACCAGTCCAGGTACATCGGGAATGATCGTCGTCGCGACGTCGGCCTTGCTGCTTCTGTAAACTACTCGTGATCCCAAAACCAAACTCAGCAGTGTTAGACTGACAGCGCTCCCGGGCGTAGGACGGCGTCGAGCCGTTCGCGTGCTTCCGGCTCGGGTTGGGCCTCGGCGAACCGAACGACTAGGCGAGTCGGTTCATTTGGCACACGCTTTCCGACGACGAACGCGAGCGGTAGTGACGCGCACCGCCGCGGGGCTCCAACCCAGCGATGCAAGCTGCCGAGACGCCGGCTACACAGAGAAGTCCAGCATCGATCCCCGCCGTCACTAGCACAGCTATTTCCCATCCTGCACCTGCCGCAGCATCTTCAACAACAGCACCCGCTGCAACTCACACTGCCGAAGACATCGCGCTCAGCCCCAACCACTTCAAGCTGCTTTACTTGATAGGGCTGTACGCAGTGGCGTCCAACTCAACTAAGCAAAACGAGCGCTGGGTGCGTCATGTGCCGTTGCTCGTGCTCATGTTCGAAGGGATCGTACGCGGCAAGTTCGAGTTCGACTACGCGCCAGCATCCATGCGACTCTCGTTCAAGGGAAAGACGCTGCGACGGTGGGTCAACGTGTCTCGCGAGGGCAAGGCGGCGATCGACGACCTGTGGCAACTCCGCCTGATCAATGGGCTAAAGTTGTCGAGCGACGACTTCCAGCCCATTACAGCATACCAAGTGTCCATGAGAGGCCAACTCGTACTTCAACAGCTGCCCTCGGCGCTCAAAGACGACATCGACGCGTTCGTGTACCCGCCCTCTCCACTTGAACGCAAGCTTGTCGTCGTCGCCTATGATGGCGACCGGTTCGTGCTCAAGTCAGGCGCATACAGCAAGCCAAGCACCATCACAGAGAGCGAGGACGTCTCGTACGTCTCGAGCCCGTTCCTTCCACGATGTCTCCGTTCCAACGGCTTCTACCACATCGCAGAGCGCAGCAACCGAGACCGAGCGGGTGAGTGCGCGCGGGGCTACTCTAATATCACGAAGAAAACGTCCGAAGCGATATCGATTGGGGACGTCTACGCGCTCATCGGCGAGTGGGTCCCATTTGGCTCCAACCAAATCGTGGCACTCAACGAGCGCATGGGCGCGCTCGACCGTTGCCAAGGCGGCATCTTGACGAGCTTCGTCGACAAGTCGCCCACTGACACGCAGTTCCGTGTGCCCGTGGGTCAGACGCAGGTGCGAATCCTGGACTTCGACTTCGTCCGCTTTATCAACTTTGAGGCCGAGAGCCATTTTCCAGAGACGCCCGGAATCGTGCAGGTCGAGCACTTCGGCATGCACTTGAACTCAGATGGATCTCTCATCTACGGCGTCAAAGTGGAAGCCATCATGGACCGCAAGGGTGACGACATCTCAGTCGACCACCTTTCGCGCTTGCTTGTGGACATCCACCAGGACTCGTCGCTCTTGGTTAATGATCTGCTCTCGCGCTACCAGCTGGGCCTCCTGGAGATGATCTATCTTGGGGACTCATTTCAGCGCAACAAGTTCAACTGCATCCTTGCCAAGCAGATTCAGCCAAAGCTGCCCGCAAGCGAATACGTGAAGAACCCATTGTATGCCAACGAGCTCGCACAAGTGCTTGGAGACATCGTGACCAGCCACGATTTGAGTCCGGACGACGTGCTCGTGGTGGGGAAGGCTGGGTGCTTGTTCTGCGGGCCAAACGTGTTCCGGTACGAGAACGTATTCACCGCGTATGTCGGCCTCGTATGTCGCGACATTTTCATTAAGAACTTCTTCGCACGCACATTTGTGCTCGATGCATCTCTCAAGGAGATTCGGCTTCTGATCCGACGGGTTCATCGGGAGCCTGCAGCCGTGATAAAGGTTCGCGAAAAGCTTGCAGTTGCTTCGAAGGATACCATTTTACTGGCGGAGACACTCGAGTACCTACTGGACTCCCTTGAAGCAATACCGATCACATCGCAGTCGGCCCGCAACGCTTCGCGTCCACCGTCAGCGTCATCAAATGGACCGAGCGCATCCTTGGGAAACACCGACGTCGATGCACGCTTACTCCAGGCACTCGCGTTGCCACAGCTGAAGGCGCAGACAATCATGCGGTGCCACGACTCCATCAAACTCATGGAGAACACAATGTTGCAGCTCGAACAGTTGCAGATGATTGCGGAATCGACCGCAACCAACCAGCTGGAGCGGGTATGTCGCCGTGTGAACCTCAACACCCGCGCACTCATGAGCGCGAGTGAGAAGCATTTCCAATCGGCGCTCAAGCTTCGGGCACTCCAGTTCTTTGTGGGCGGCGTATTCATCTTTGACGTCATCGATCGGCTTGACGCTGGATCGTGGAACATGCACGTTCCCGAATGGGCAAGGAAGGGGCTCATCGACCCGCTCTTGGGTCATCCGTTCACGTGGTGGAGCATCAACATGTTCATCCTTGCTGGCTTCGCACTGTTTCTGGTGTCGATCTCAAAATATTTCGCAGAGCGCGCGTTCGGGTTCTGCACCGTTACGTTCGAAGTCAACCGCAAGATGTCTGCCGCGCACTTGGACGAGCTGCTGGCCACGCGTTTGCTCCGAGCCGACATTTCGCGCAGCATTCGTGCGAGCGCAAGATGCCCCTCAGCCCGGTTCCGGACGATCAAATGGAGCGAGACTGACGCCAGGCTATGGGGTGTCGCACCTCCCGAAGTCGAGCTGACTTACGACGACAAGCACAGCTTCCTGCTGTTTGTGTCGCTGCGGTTTGACGCCAAGCGCGCCCACATCCTCGAGGACGAGTGCATCCGCCGGTTCACCGATATCTTCTCCCGCGTCGGCGTCTTGCTCGACGACAACAACGGCGCGGACGCGGGCTCGTGACGTAGCGATCGACAACAATGAATCATGTCGCTTCTTCTGGGAAATGGTCTCAGCTACGTCGGCCGTGCGGGCATCAGCGGTGCGTAGCGCCTCCTTCGTCGCGATACCACGACAGTCAAAGCGTCCAGGCTGGCCCACAGCACAGCATCACTCCCATCAAGGCCGTCGTGGTACTTTATGCTGTGTTCAACTGGAGGTACTTCAGGAAACCGCGTTCAACCGGAGATGATTGGACCAGTCCATCCACACTGTGGAGCCCGCATCCAGCCCCTGGACACGCTCCGCCGCTCGGATCGCGTCAGCAGGTCGCGAGCTACACCGACAGTAGCCGCGAATGCCCTCCGCGTCTATAAACCGCGCGTCGAGCGTCCTCCAGCTCCCGCTTCTCCTCCGCTTGGCGCGTTGCCGACTGCGGCGTCTTTCTGGTCCGCGCGCTGCCTTTTCTTGCGGCTCGTTGAAGTTTTGAGGAAGAGCGAAGGGGAAACCTACTCGATAAAGTATTCGCTTCGTCCTTTCTAATTACATTAGACTTCCATAGTAACTTAATCAAAGATACATGCAAATAACGTGGACCACCTGAACTGGCCCGCACTGCCACTGCTGGTCATTTATCCATGAAAATGCTGGGGCGCGCGCACGGCTGGCGGTCGCGCGCGCTGCTGCTCTCGGCGCGGCCGTCTCTCCACCACCGCCCCGCGCGGGGACTGGCAACTATCAGCGAGATTGCGGACGGTGGCGGCGAGCGACCCGGCGACAACGGCGGCAAGCCGCTCACGCCCAAGGAGCTGGGGCCGTACCTGAGCGACAACCTGGCGCGCTTCTCGCCCGATGCCATCCGCAACTTCAGCATTGTGGCGCACATCGACCATGGAAAGTCGGTGCGTCCGCCTCTGCTGTGTCGATTATGAGGCGGTGGTCGTATCGTACCGCGCCTTACGCTCTGTCTGACTGCTTATGCGCTGTCCGTATTACTTGTTAGACGCTGGCCGACCGGCTGCTGGAGGTGAGCGGCAACATCACGCAGCGCGAGCGCGAAAACGCGCAGCACCTCGACAACCTCAAGGTCCATCGCCCATTGCTGCAGTTATGTAGTGTCACCGATTCCAACTGGTTGTGCTGACGTGGCGACAGGTGGAGCGCGAGCGCGGCATCACGGTCAAGGCACAGACGGCGTCCATGGTGCACTTCGGCGCCGACCGGCCTTACCTGCTCAACCTCGTGGACACCCCGGGCCACGTGGACTTCAGCTATGAGGTCAGTCGGTCGCTAGCCGCGTGCGAGGGCGTGCTGCTGCTCGTCGACTGCTCGCAGGGCATCCAGGCGCAGACGCTCGCCACCTACTACGCCGCCAAGGAGCGCGGCCTGCGTGTCGTGCCCGTGCTCACCAAGATCGACATGCCGCACGCGCAGCCCGAGGACTCGATCTTGAGTCTGTCAAGTCTGCTGGATGTCGACCCGGACGCCGTGCTGTTGACGTCGGCCAAGAGTGGCGAGGGTATCGCGGACGTGCTGCCCGCGGTCATTGAGCGCCTGCCGCCTCCCGTCGACGTCGGCAAGCGAGACGCTCCGCTGCGCTGTCTGCTCGTCGACTCGTACTACGATGACTATCGCGGCACGATCTGCCTTGTTAAGGTCGTGGACGGCGCCATTCTACCCGGCGACCGCATCTGCAGCTCGCACCAAAACACTAAGTACGAAGTACAGGAGACGGGCGTGCTCCTCCCGCAGCGGTACAAGACGTGTGGGCTGTACAGTGGTCAGGTCGGCTACATCATCGCTGGTATGAAGACCACGACGGAGGCCAAGGTGGGCGACACGTTCTACCGCGAACACGCGCCCGTGAAGCCCCTGCCCGGGTTCCAGGAGGCCAAGAGCATGGTGTTCGCGAGTATGTACCCGACCGACGACTGCAGCTTCGACGACCTGCGCGTTGCGATCGAGAAGCTGACGCTCAACGACGCGAGCGTGACGGCTCAGGTCGAGACGAGTGGTGCGCTCGGCATGGGCTTCCGCTGTGGGTTCTTGGGTCTGCTGCACATGGAGGTGTTCCACCAGCGATTGTCGGACGAGCAGAACATGCAGGTGCTGGTTACAGCGCCCATGGTGCCGTACACAGTGATCGACCAGGTGAGCGGCGTGGAGAGTGTGGTCGAGACGCCCGGTGCGTTCCCCGTTCAAACCAAGAACTACACGGTGCTGGAGCCCATGGTGGAGGCGTCGATCATCACGCCGAGCGAGTACCTGGGTCCGATCCTGGCGCTCGCCAAGGACAAACGCGGCGTACAGACCAACCTTGTGTACCTTGAGGACGGCCGTGTGGTCGTGACCATCGATGTCCCGTGGCAGGAGGTCGTGACCAACTTTTACAACGAGCTGAAGACCATCTCGTCCGGATACGGTGCGTAATTATGCTAGAGAATTTGACTCGTATACGAATGGCGGCTAATCGTTCGTGATGTGTGAACTGTTACAGCGACGCTCAACTACCGCGAGATCGAGCCGCAGAAGTCGGACATCGTCAAGGTCGACATTCTGATCAACGGCAAGCCGCTGGACGCGCTGTCGTTCGTGTGCCACCGCAGCAAGGTAAGTGTCGATACTAGCACGTTGTTAGCCGATCAGAGTACTAACAAAGGTGCCGTTTGATTGATGACAGGCTGTGGTGGACGGTCGCGCGCTGTGTCTGAAGCTCAAGAAGGTGATCGACCGGCAGCAGTACGAGATTTCAATCCAGGCGTCGCTGGCCGGCAAGATCTTCGCCAAGGAGCGGATCGCGCCGTTCCGCAAGGATGTGCTCATCAAGTCGGGCAAGACCGTGGGCGGTGGCGACAGCACGCGCAAGAAGAAGCTGCTGGCCAAGCAGAAGGAGGGCAAGAAGCGCATGAAGACCATCTCCAACGTCCAGCTCTCGCAGGACGCCTTCTGGTCCGTGCTGTCCAAGTAAATGGTGTGCGTGCCACTCCGGATGCAGTCAACATAGACCCACAGACAACTTGTGTTCCGACCAGCCTGTCGGTCGGTCTTCAGAACTTTGTACAGCTCAATTCACTCAACGCACTTGCACCTCTCGAGGCTATTGCTCGCCCTTTTCCAGCTTCGCAAAGTCCTGCTTCATGAACTCCAGCGCGGCGCCAACGTCGTCCACGACCTGGTACGCTGGGTGCTCGAAGTGGTTGGCCGGCCCCACGTGCATGCCCGTGAGCGTCAGGATGGATTTCCAGCGGCCGCCAGCCGAGTTGGCGCCCTTGATGTCCGTGGTCGGGTTGTCGCCCACCATGTAGATGCGCTTGACGTCCTCGTGCTGGCCGTCGATGAGCGTCTCGGCGTAGTGGAAGGACGTGATCTCGGGCTTGCCAAACAGCGTCTGCTTGAGCCGGTGGCCCGTTGTACGGAAGTACAGGTCCTGCGCAAGTAAGTAGCGCAGCAGTTAGTCGACGTGCTGATACTCACCCGAAGCGAATTGCACTCGTAGACACACCTCCAAGACGGCGCGGAAGGCGCCAGCGCCGAAGCGCGGCAGGTGGAACTCGCCGACGTACTGGAAGTCCGAGCAGGCCGAGTAGAGCGGCACATACTGCTGCTGCGCGAGGCTACCGAGCAGCCCGTCGTTCGCGCAGAGCACGTCCATGACGATCTGCAGCTCGCGGCCCCAGTAGATGGGGTCGATGAGCACGAAGATGGCACCGAACTTCTGCTGCTCGAAGCGTCCCTCGTGCGGGAAGTCGCCCTTGACCTTGATGTCCGGGTACATGGTGGGGAAGTGATTGTGCAGCTGGCCGACGGTCACGACGTTACGGAAGCCGTAGTTGGTCATCACGGCGCTGATCTCGTCGCAGTCCTTGCCCACGGCGAGCACCAGGTCGTCGCGGTGCTTGTCGGCCAGCGTGCGCATGGGCGTGTGGCTGACGCACACAAGGCTGGGCGACACGTCGACGCCCAGGATCTGCGAGATCTGCGTCGCCTTCTTCTCCTCCAAGTACCCGCCGCCGTTGGTCATGATGGCGAACGGGATGTCGTCGCGCTGCAGCTCCTCGATTACCTCGCGCGCGCCCGGGATCGGTGTCTTGCCGCGCAGCAGCACGCCGTCCACGTCGAAGACCACGCCAAACGTGGACGCGCAGCGCCTCGAGAGCGACCGCCGGGCCGCGGCCGACGCTGCCGGCGCCAGCCGTTGGTGCAGGACGTTCATTGGCAGCGGGTGCGACGCGTATCTGATACTCAAGGCGGCGCGAGTGGGCGAATGAGAGGAGCAGGAGGAGCGATCCCATCCGAAATGGTGCACTCGCCTCCAACATGATCTCTTCACTTGGTTCCGTGAGCGTGGAGGTCGCGCGAAAGTCGCTTGAAGGAGAGTGAGCAGCAGCACCGTGGGCTTCGGAATAAGACGCGCTGCATGACGCGGCGCGCGTCGGCGGCCACGAGGAACGTTCCCGATCGAGTCCGCGAATACCGTGGTGGACAGAAATAAATGATTGCCAACCATTACGAGCGGACCGCAAAGCGTTGCGCGCATCATCCTCGTATCGTAAACGGCAGCCGGCGCACTGGAATGGGGTCCATCAACCACCACCGCATGCAGGACGCCTTCTCCCTGTACTACGCAGGTACCGTTCCCGTCGATCCTTGGATGTGTCAGTGTTATGGACGCGTTGTGTCGGTGCCGGTCCACGAGCGAGGTCGCTGTATCTGGGGTGAATGCTCATTCACTGGGGTTGAATCGCTGGGTATGGACGCCGCCACGTCCCAGCTGCTTCGTTTCTTCAACCTTTTACCCTGAATAATGTGGCGTACACTACAATCAACCGTTAAACCCTAGATCAACGTCTAAAATCGGGATAAGCGGGTTGAACCGGGCCGTGTTTGCGCATTCACCTCCTCAGATCGTCCCACAGATGGCCAAACACTCGGGGCAGGAGGGGAAACCCGCGCCGCCTGTCGCGAATAGACTTGCGCTCACTATGCCCTGCACCATCGGAAATGTCGCCCCTCCCGAGAAAAGCCAGGGGCAACCGCTTCCGGGCTCGCCATTTACCAACTCGGCGCGTCGGTCGAAGACCTCGACGTGTACCCCCGCCCCATTGTAAGTAGAAGCAAGATGGCGACCGCCGCTGCTACCCCCGCTGCCGCGCAGGCACCCAAGCGCCGGCCGCTGACGCTGCCCGAGAAGATCCTGACGCACTGGGCCGTGGGACTCACCAAGCCCGAGGTCGAGCCCGGCCAGATGCTGTGCGTCAAGGCACAGTGGACACTCGCGTGCGAGATCACGTGGAAGTCGATGGACAAGACGTACCAGGACATGGGCCGCCCGCGCATCTGGCGCAACGACCGCTTCTGGCTCGCCGTGGACCACACGGTCGATCCGCGTGTAAACCACCTGCCCACGCAGAAGATGATGATCAAGGCCTCCGAGGACTTCGCCAAGGAGGCGCAGCTCACCAACTTCCAGCCGCCCAACACCACCATCCTGCACACCGAGTTCTACCGCCAGCGCGCGCAGCCCGGCCAGATCGTCGTGGGCGCCGACTCGCACTCGTGCAGTACCGGCGGCCTCGGCGCCTTCGCCATCGGCCTCGGTGCTGCGGACGTCGTCATGCCGCTAGTGACGGGTGAGACGTGGATCAAGGTGCCCGAGACGGTCAAGATTGACTTCGTCGGCACCCCTCCCATGGGCATGGGTGGCAAGGACGTCATGCTGTACACGCTCGGCCAGCTCAAGTGCAACACGGTCGCGACGCAGCGCTGCATTGAATGGGGCGGCAACATTGCCGCGCTCTCGTGCGACGCCCGTTTCGCCATCAGTAACATGTCGGTCGAGTTCGGCGGCATCGCCGGTGTGTTCCCGGCTGATGAGCGTACGGCTGCCTACATTGGCAAGCGCGAGTCGCACAACAACGAGGCCATCTACTTCCGCGCCGACCCGGACGCCGAGTACGCCGCCAAGTTCGAGATCAACCTCGACAACCTCGAGCCGCAGGTTGCTCTGTTCCCGTCGCCGGACAACGTCAAGCCTGCCAAGGAGATCGCGGGCATGAAGCTTGACGGCTGCTTCATTGGTGCGTGCACCACGGCCGAGGAGGACCTGGTGCTCGGCGCTCTCGTGCTTGAGGCCTGCCTCAAGCAGGGCATGAAGCCTGTCGCTCACGGCCAGCGTCGTGTGACGCCTGGCAGCCAGCGCATCATCGACAACCTCAAGAAGCACGGTCTGATTGACGTATACGAGCGTGCGGGCTTCACGGTTGGTGCCCCGGGCTGCAGTTACTGCCTGGGCATTGCCGCCGACGTTGCCGGCGAGAACGAGGTGTGGCTCAGTAGCCAGAACCGTAACTACCGCAACCGCATGGGCCGCGGCTCGATCGCCAACCTGGCGTCGGCTATCACTGTCGCCGCCTCGAGTTTCAACATGGAGGTCACGGACCCTACGCCGTTCCTCGCCTTCATCGACAAGGAGAAGTTCAAGGCCGCCGTTCCTCAGCCCCCGTCGGTGCCGTTCGAGGTCACGAACGAGCCCACGCCGGAGCTTCCGGAGGTGATTGCGCAGACGGCGGACAGCAGCGAGGATGGCGAACCTCTTGCCACGCTTGCTGGCCAGATCAAGGGCCGCGCGCAGGTGTTTGGCGACAACATCGACACGGACGCCATCCTGCCGGGCGAGTACCTGACGGAGAACGACATGGAGAAGCTGGGCAAGGTCGCCTTCCTGCACACGAACCCGGACTTTCGTGAGAAGGTCAAGCAGGGACAGAACATTGTCGTCGCCGGCACGGGCTTCGGCTGCGGCTCGTCGCGCGAGCAGGCTGTGACGGCGCTGAAGGGCGCGGGCGTGCAGGCCATGATCTGCCGCTCGTACGGCTACATTTTCTCGCGCAACTACCAGAACTTCAGCCTGGTGGGCATCCAGCTCACGGACGACCGCTTCTACGAGCTGGCGACGGAGAACGCCGAGATCACGATCAACATGAAGGGCCGCACGATCGAGGTGGGCGGCGAGACGTTCCGCTTCAACATGTCGTTGTTCGAGGAGCGCCTGCTCGCGGGCGGCGGCATCATGCCGCTGTACAAGAAGTTCGGCAACCGCCTCTTCCGGGTGGCCGTGGCCGACTCGGACGCCAGCGACAGCAGCTGCGGCGGTGGGGACTGCGAGGGCCCCAAGGCCGCCGCCGACCCCTCCAGCGGCAGCGACGCCGCCAAGGACCTGTCCTGGTAACTGCGCTTGTCATGATCATGATGCGGCAGCTTAGTGGCGTCTGCATTCTCTAAATAAACGTGTTCACTCTACAGCATGCGACGTGTGCACACTCGTCTTTTGTATGCTCTCAGCATGACTGACACGCGTTGAAGTTGATCGGAGCTCTAATTTTGGCGCCGATGACCAGGAAGACGTTGACGTCGCCGCCTATTATTACTCGACCAACGCGTCTGGTGTCGCCTCCATCATCATCTCTGCATCGTCCTCACACCTGCACGAGGCTGTAGACGACTGCTCCGCCGCCGCTATGACGTCCGCCGACGTCAAGATCCCGCCCGACTGGCTGCGCGTCGTGCGTTGATTCGTTCATCTCCTCGTGTTGTCCGTCACCAATGCATCACTAACGGCTCGGGTTGTGCTCCGCAGCCGCCGCACGAGGCGCGCAGCCAGCTGCTGGACGCGCGGCGCGTCGACCGGCGCGAGTGGGTGCTGGCGCGGACGGCGGCCGAGTCCTCGGACCGCAAGCTCGCGCGCTCCGAGACGCTCTTCCGCGACTGGTTCCGTAGCACGGGTGTCTTCGACTCGCCCTGGACGAAGTCTCCAACGCCTGTGGCTGATGGCCGTGCGTCCGTGACGCGCTCGGCCATGCTGGCGCAGCGGCAGGCGGCGCGGCGGATCGAGAGCCTGGCCTTCGAGCCGCAGGAGATCGAGCGGCTCGCCGACCGACCGCGCGCGCACGAGTTGCGCGAATGGTGGAAGCAGCGCGACGGCTACGTGGAGGACCCGCTGGCGCGCTTCGGTGACTCGACGCGGTTGGAGCTCATGCGCCGCCGCGGTCGCGTGGTCGGCGGCAGCGTAAGCGATGACAACGGCAGCAACCAACGCGGCGACGCGACGCCCGACGGTGTGAGACTGCAGAGGGCGCGCAGGAAGCAGCAGGTCGCGCCAAAGGTCACGCGCGTGCGCCACCCGGTCCCAGACGCGTACCTGGGCGCCGATCGAGCGGAGGCCGCCACCATCCAGCGCGCCAACGACCTGTACGAGCAGGAGCGCCGATCGGTAGGTCGCATCACTATCACATCACAGTCAATCGCTTGGTTCCTCATGACAAACATGACACACACGGACAGGAGTCGCTGATTGCTCGGACGACGGGTGGGGCGGGCGGACTCGGGGTCATGGCGGACGAGCCCAAGTGGTCGCTACCCATTTCGCCCATCAAAGGCGCCAAGGTACGTCTCCGCGCGGTTAATCCACTGCCAACAACACTGTTAGTGACGGCCGACGTGCTTGTGCAGCCGATCAAGCGGTCGCGGGCGCTCCGAGAAGGGATGTTCGCCGAGGGTCTCGCCCAGCGGTCGATGCTGGACCAACTCAAGACGGCGGCGGCGTCCCTGCCGTCGGTCGGCTCGCCGTCTCCACCCATGCTGTCGCCTCTGACCCGCCACCATCACCACGCCACAGACGGAGTCGACGCGGGGAACTGCGACGACGAGCGGCAGGCGGCGGTGCGCTGCGGCGGCTTCTCGTGACGCCCATGGGTGGCACGCAGCAGCAACGTGGCTATCTTCACACCTCGCTTATCATCAACTCGTTAATATAGACGCCTCTCGTCCTACCCTACGCGTTCTGCGCCTGCCAGTGCTCGACCCAGGCCAGCGTGCGCTCGACGTTGCTCTCCATGTCGTCGACCGTGACGCTGTCGAGCACCTGCACGATTTCGGGCGCGTAGCTCTCGACGGCCTCCTGGTGCACCACCTGCATAATCTCGCACTCAACGTTCTCGGCCACCTTCTTCTCCGAGTACCCGCGCTTGGCCAGCCGGTCGAACAGCGTCGTGTTGTCCACTCGCAACACCACCACGAGGTCGAACCAGCGCTCCGGGAAGAAGTCGCACGTGTGGAAGTCCACCACCTTGCCGCCCTCGGCCATGAGCTCCTCCATCTCGTCGACCACCTTGTCCTCGTCCAGCACAAAGCAGTCAAACTCCTCGTCGCGCCCGCTGTGCAGCCCGCGCTCCTTCACCAGGTCGCCCACGTTTACGTGCTGCAGCGCCGACCGCTCCTGTCTCGTTCATCATCATCATAGTCATCACGTTAGTTCGATGCCCGTAACTTTGCCCACAGATGGAGATCGAGGACCGCACCGCCAGCATCTGGCACATGGACGTCTTGCCCGTGCCGGGCGTACCCGTCACCAGGATGTTCGGCAGCCGCGCCATCGTCACGCGCGTCCAAAGACAGAGAAGTCGGCGGTCGTAGACGTCGGTCACTAGGCGCGGACGGTGCTAATGGAGATGGCCATCATACGCCAGCCAGTCGCCTCTTTTGATAAAACAAGGTGCGGCAATGGCTATCAGTACTAAAAAAGGTGATCCCCACGTCCAGTCAGCGTGGCAGCGGGCGTGACAGAGACGGGTGATGTGAGTTAGAGAAATTTGACATTCTTAGGAACAATTAGAGGAACGACCTGCAAGAATACATGAAAAAGAACCCTATTCGTCGAATAGGGTTCTTTTTTCCTGAAATGCCAGCTGGACAGTCAGAGGAATTTGACATTCCTAGGACTACCTAGTGGAACGCATCGTTCCTACAAAAATATATGTTGCATGTTGTATACAACTCCGTCGGAAAAACTCCGTTAAGGGGAGATTTCACACTGGTATCCGATTGGAGAGCGACTCATCGATTTATGCAGGTTAACGGCGTGAGACCAAATCGCTTTTTCGTGCTTGTTCGGCGATGAAGATCGACACGATGTTGCCAGCACGTACTGTGCCAGCATGGTTCTGCTCCTATCGAAGTGGATCTTCACGTGTCAAGCACGAACAGGCAAGAACGTGACCACCTATCTGCTGTCGACGTCGGCGAGGTGACTGCTCGCTCGGTCGTCCTCGCTGCCGGCGCGGATGGTGAGCCAGATCCTACTCAAGAGAAGGCGGCCGCTAGCGAGCAGAAAGCGAGACGCAAGAAGTTCACCACTACGGACGATGTGCTCTTGCTGCGCCACATAAGCGCCGACCTGCCGTTCACCAAGGGCAAGGGCAAGCTTATGAATGCGTGGGAGGCGACCGCGGTCGAAGTACGGTCCGTCGAGAGCTTCACCAAGTTCACCAAGTCCACGTCGACGGGCAAGTCGGCGCAAGCGCACTTCAACGATCTCATCGATCTCCACAAGAAGGGCGACGCGATCTCAAAGAGCGCTGGCGTGTCGGCGGAATACAAGGAGAAGAAGCTACTGCTTGAAGAGCTGGTCCTACTGGTAGCGGAGCACGGCCGTACCGAGACAGCGAAGTCGGAGGCCCAGGAAGAGCGAGAGCATGGGGAGGAAAGAGTGGTAAAGTAGCTCCGAGAAGAGGCAGCAGAACGCTCGCGCAAGTGCGGCTCCGTGCGAGGAAACGATGACGCGGGTGGCTCGGACAAGAAAGCGCACAATGCAACCGTATACGACCTGATCAGAGAGGACAACGAGAAAGATCGCGAGGTGCAAGCAGAGGCGCTGCGCGAGGCGCGTGGAGAGCACCGTCGTGAGCGCGAAGAGGAGCGAGAAGAACGCGCGCGTGAGTTGGAGTGAGAGCGAGACGACCGTGGCGCTGCCAGAGCGCACCAGCTTGAGCTCGCGCGGCTTGAGAATAAATGGTACTAAAAGATGATTCGATTGGCTTTGCTTAACGCCCGAGCAAACCCACACAGCAGCGACTAGGTTGCGCGAATGTACTCTCTTATTGTCGGCGGCGGGATGGCAAAGTATTGACTGATCTGGTTGCCGCCACTGTAGCAGTTGTGGAAGTTTGTAAGTGCATAGCTACCTTGACGAACTTACCAAACGGGGACAGACGAATCTTTTACTGATCCTTGAACACGATAAACGACCAGAGGGTCTTCGGGCAATTGAAGCTCCACTCAACCGCCGCGCGCACTCGACTCATTTGTGTTGAATGCTTTCTTTGCTTGATCTCTCACGTTCCCTTTGTAGTCACTCATAACAAACTACTGCACGCCATACACAAGGTCGCCATAGATGTAGCGCCCGCCGAACACGTCCTCGCGAGCGCGGAAGAAGTCCAGCAGCTTGCTCTCGCGGAGTATGTGACGGGAGTCGCACAGCACAGTACACGGAGGAAGCGTATAGTCGTAAAGCTACGACATGTACTGAATTAATAATACGATAGCAGTCACAAAGGACAATAAAATAATATAGAGATTTGTATACCTCCTAACTAAATATATTGACTTTGGGGCTGGCTTGCAAAATGGAGACTGTTTATTGTCTGTGCCCTGTCGGCAATAGGGGCTTTCGGAATGGGTGATTCTAACTCCTCCTATCAACTATGAGAGTCCTAAAGGTAATGCTTTAAGAGAAATCGTACAAAAAAATGCATACCGTATTCCGTATGTGCTTCCTCACAGCCATATTTGTGATGAGCTTCAATACTGACACAACATCCGAAGAGTGGTATTTCGGTATATTTCCGCACACCTCACAAATAAACGTAAATTACAGTTACGCTGATCAATACCATTTCGATATTTGTATTTATGATTCCAGTTGTTCAGTTGGAATGCAACATGAACATCAACTTACTTCGCTCATTCCCGTTTTGGTGTTGACAGTTGAGCTGCTTGTGGCGGCTGGCTTATTGAGAGCCTCTGTGCTGGCGTGGGTTTGAGTCCCCGGGGCAACAGGTGGAGCAGGGTTGTCGCAGTTATAGCTGTTAATTCTCCGCATCACAAAGGTAAGAATTGTTTCATTGATATGTACACAACCAAGGAAACAGACTGACACTCGTTTTACTCGGCATCGCCCTCCTGCTGTTCGGCCTCACCGTCGTCGTCGAGTTCGGCATCCGAAGTCAAATCCTTTAATCTCCCGTCGACAAGGTCGGCTGCTTCGAGCGTTGCGAACACGTCGTCGGAGAGAGGCTGCGCTCCCATTGATGAGATGATCTCGTCCGTAGGTAGACCCAGTGGCGGGATCATGTGAGCCTTTCGGAATCCATTCTGGATCGTAGTTCGCGACAGCTTTGCCCAGCACGTACTAATCCAATCGCACAACACCGAACGACTTGGTGGCTGCAGCTTGAACGCTCCATCACCGCTGTGGTCGCGGAGTTGTTGACGGAGAGCTGCTACCCAAGCGTGGCGCAAATAGCACTTGAACAGTCGATTCCATGCGATACCGGTGGGCTGGCACGTGGAAGTGCATGATGGCAGTACCTTGAGCATGTGAACGTCAATGGAGCGAGCGTAGACGTCGATGCCGTCCGCCCAGTGCCCGGAAAAGTCGTCAACTAGCAGCGCTATGGGCTGCCACGGCCGTGTGCGCGAACCGAACGCGTTCTTGAGAAACTTCATGTGGATACTCGCATTCCACCAGGCGGTGGGATTTCCGTAGAGCTCCATCCCCGTCCTCGTCATGATGGCACTCGCGTCCTTCCACACATGAACCCCAAAGCCCCGTCGCTCAGTCCAGTTTGCCAGATCGCCACCGGGAACTTTCGACCGGGTCGTCTTGAAGACAACAAACTGATTGGCCTTCCCCCCCCCTCTGAGCCATTCATCAGCATCACAGTGACGCGCTCTTTGTCCTTGCCGGCGTGGCGCACCCACACTGTCTTAGCGCCGCGTGGACTGATCGGATACTCCGGCAAATACTCGAAGAACACGGCTGCGAACAGGATTAGCCATTCCGATAAAAGTTAGCCACCGGACATTTGATTTAGTAAACCATTGCGAGATATGCTGTACCTGTTTGGTCGGCGTTGAACACTTTTTTGATACCCAACTCGACCATCTTCTGCTTCACCTTCTCGCCGAAAGCTACCGCAATGGCGTCGGCTTGGTCGAGTGAGAGCTGGCCCTGCCGCGTGCGTGCTCGTAGACTCAGCCGATGGCGCCTCAAGAATCCCTTTTGCCAGTGCCACGAAGCACTAAATGGTGCCACTCCTGCCTCCTCTGCCGCGTCAAGCGCCTTGTACTGGAGCATTGCGCTGCTCACCGGAACGCCGTCCTTGCGTAGCATGTTAATCCACATGACGATCTCGCGCTCCATCTCCATCGAGAGCACCATGGCGATACCAACTGGTCGTACATATTTCATGTCCGCGAGCTTGGGGTCGCCTGCGCGGCGCTCGAGCTCCGCTCTGTTCGCCTTCCACTCGTAGATGCTCCTGCGCTTCGACCGTTGCGCGTGTTGGTTCAGGTTTCCGAAGTACTTCTCGATAGTCGCGGACATGTTGTGACTCTCCAAGTGCAGGACAATCGCTGCCTTCTCCTTGGCTGTTAGGCAGGTGCGCCGTTGCCGCGGTTCTCTTCTACCTTGGCCGGTCACTCTTGGGCGGCCTGGACGCTTTCTGTAATGGGCCCCACCTGGCCCTTATATGGAGGCAGGTTGTGTGGGACACACCACCTCAACAATACCTCGTAGGTGACACATATCGATTTGATACCGGTATCGCTGTCGATACTCGAGTGACGTCATTCGGTGATGCCACGGACCATTCTGGCACAGACAGTGAGTGACTTTGGCGTAATCACCACTGGCCGCAATCATGTGCGGAATGTTGGTTCCTGCTCTTGGGAACTGGGTTAGTGACGAGACACGACGCGACACTAAGATTCAAGTGAGAGGTGCGAGCCAATCACATCACAGAGAACATTCTCATCAAGACTTCAAGTTCAAGGTCTATGGGTTGAACCTCAGTGAATCCAAGGTTTATATATCAGAGAAGTAGGTTTTATATTTGCATGTGTGAGATTTTATGCATATAACCTCTAGGAGCCCTTCGGGTGATTTAGGAGCAGAAGTAGGCAGCGGCAGGAACCAGGACTGCATTCTAACTCAGTTGCAAATTTACCATCAACCACTCAAGTCGCCTCCGCTCCTCCCTCCAAGTCTCTCGGCTCAAGAAGACCAGGCCCGGGCATTCGACTGGACACTCACGTGCCAGTCCGTTGCTCAGAACGCTTCCTCAGCCAAGGGATCAGCTCCATCTCGCTCTTCGCTCTCGCGATAGCGGATAGGACTGAGTCCCATTACAAGACGCGCCTTGCCCTTCACCGAGAACGCCCCCCAAACCATCAGCGACCCACGCCCGTTCTGACGACTGAAGTACGTCTCGTTGGTTGTGCGGAGGTCATACTAGTAGTACTCCAGAGCGTCTGGGCCATCCAGGTTGAACTTCTTTTCGTCAGAGAAGACAACGGTGGTCCAGTCGGTGCGCTCCCGGTTTTGGTCGCGGGCCCACTTGACGCGCTTCTCGCGGTGGCCCTTCGTCGGACGCGGTGTCTTCTTGCGCTTGCGGTACTGGAGGTGGGGTGTGGCTTGTAGAACACGTTAAACCGTCCTCTTGAACACCGGTAGCTGGTACGAGTCCATGATGCGTCTAGCGGTCATGCCGGGCTTTTATGCGGCGGCACGAACTTGGCGGACGCCCCTTTCCGTCAGCTTCTTGGGGTGCCCCGGGCGTTTCGTGGTCGCGTAGTGGTCAGGATCGCATAGGAAAGCATGAATGGTGCTGGGGGAGCGTTGGAGCGCACTAGAGATGGCGCGAAGCGACTTTCTATTGCTACGCATGGCGAGAATACACCCTCGCTCCACCCCCGACAACCGACCTCCTTTTCCCATCGATCTAAAACTCGCTCGAACAAAACGAAAGTGTCCTGTAATCGTCGCATTGCGCTCTGTTCAAATATCGAATCAAATCAGAAAATAAGCGCACTGGCGGCTAAATAACAGCGCTATTCGAATACTTTTGTCACCCCCTCGTACTGTATTTTTCAGGTTTGGGTCCA
>JAASGW010000420.1:0-26209 GCA_023334395.1 Phytopythium sindhum | reverse complement strand
GTGGGAACCCCGACGTGTTCGGACACAAAAATTGCACAGATTGGTCAGTTTGTGCTTGTTCTGCAAGACGATACAATTTGGTTGCGGTTTTGTGCTTCTTGGATCACTTATGGTAAATTTTGTGCTCATTCGGATCTTTTCGGCGCGTGCTGTACACTTTGTTCGTAAAATTATGGCGCGCACTTTATAACCGTTAGGGTTTAAACGGTTTGTATCGCCCGAAGCTTCAACCAGGTCGAGTGAGACTTTCATTGATCCACGGCGTCGGAAACAGGAACCTCTCGACATTCAACCAGTACCAGATGAACGGGCTGGTGTCGAACGACACGTACTCGAAGCGAGAGCGGGCGAAGTGGTCTGGAAAGTGGTGGTACAGCCAGTGCAGAATCTCCAGCTCGTTGGCTTTGACCGCCGAGACGAACGTGTCTTCCGACCATTCACAGCCAAATTCCGACCGCAGCATCATCACCATGTCGAATAGCTCATTTCGCGCAGCAGTACCCACTGCCGTAGTCGAGCAGCAGGCATTGTACGTGCCTGCGAGCCACCGGACCGTCGGCAGGAGTTCGCTCCCCGCTGCAATGTCCATCGCACTGCCAACCGCCTCCCTCGATGGCTCAAACTGACGGTGCTCATGAAGCCACTGGAGCACGTCTAAATGGCTACCGCGACTAGCAGGGACGACTGTGTGAGACGTAAGCCCTTCACTTCGATTCGCGTGCAGGAACTTGACGACATTAAGGTGGTCATTGGCTGCCGCGCGGCTTATCGCGTCGATGGTGCAGCCCTCTGTGCGGTTCTGGTGGAGCCACTTGATCACGTGCAAGTGGCCGTTCATAGCGGCAAAGTTCATCGCCCACGTTGTGCAGCCCTCGGTCCGATTCCAATGGAGCCACTTGATCACGTCTAAGTGGCCTTTCATCGCAGCACTATCCATCGCGGTGCTTGTACAACCTTCGCTTCGGTGGTCATGCAACCACTGGACGATCTCCAGGTGGCCGTTCTCGGCCGCGCCATTCATGGCGGAGTTGGGGGAGCCAAACTCGTAATCATGCAAGTACGTAACGACGTCTAGGTGTCCGTTCCTTGCCGCCATGTCCATTGCTGACGACGAGGACCTCCGGTCGCAGGTCTCAACAATCCATTGCAGGATCTCCAGTCTGCCGTGACCAGCGATCTCGTCTATCGTGTCTTCGCTATGACCGTCGGCTCGGTGCTGAATGGTCCACTTGACGACCTCCAAGTGCCCGCTTGTTCGACACACCTCTCGGAACAGCGACCAATGCCTCGTTGAGTCAGCCACTGGATCATGTCCAGCAGCCCTTTGCTCGCGATCGTATCGAGCCAAATTCCACTTAAGTCATCCAGCCCCAGGCTCCCGCTCTCGACCATCCACTTGACGACCTCCAAGTTGCCCGCGTTGATGGCATTCTGGAGCAGATACGGCGCGTTGCTCGTGTGGTCAATAGCGAAAGCCCACTGCACCGCCGCGAAGTTCCCGCTGTCAACCGCTGGCAGTTTGTATTTGCCACAAAGCTGCGACGAGTACACGTTAGCATGCAGCCACTGCGCGACTTCCAGGTGGTTACTGCGCAGCGCAACAGAAACCGTGTCTGCGCCCCACTTGACGTGCTCGTGGTGCTCTCGAAACCATTGCAGAACCTCCAAATGGCCGTTGCGGGCCGTTTCTTCGACCGCTAGCGTCACGTAGCATCCAGGGAAGTGCACAGACAAGAACTCTACCATGTCAACTCTCCAAGCCGCAGCAGTGCTCGCCAGCGCCTTGGTGTACACCCACTGCCGGTAGCTCGGGTCAACCGTATCAAAGCGGTCGCGCAGCGCAACCCGACGTACCAATGACCATATACCGGTTTCTGCTGCTTAAGTGAGCGTCCAGCGCAGCGAAGGATCCGCAAAAACCTAGATCAAGCATACGAGGTCGTCGTTGTCGGCCACGCCAGGGCATCGCGCGCGTATCACCGGCTCCACCGCCTTGATCATCGGAGGTGCCGGCGCAGGTCCTCCGCTCGCCGCGCTCAGGGTTACTGCATTGCAGGCGACGGCGTCGGCGCGCCGCCGACGCTTGAAGCCCTCGCTGCCCGGCAGCCGACCCAGAAGACTCATCGACTCCAGCGGACTCACCTATCGTTCTCCGCACACAACAGTGGGTACCGTAGTGTCATCTTGTTCAGCGTGACGCGTTCTTAACATATGTCGAATATTTAATCGTTAACAGATACGCGATGCCTCGAAGAGCTCTCCAAGCTCGGAGAGACGCTATTGGCCGCAGGCACCGCGTGCGACGCGTGAGCGCGCGCCACAGGCCCCGCGTCATGATGCAGCAGCGGCTCCTCCTTTACTTCATGCCGTGCGAGGGGCTCTACCGCTGCACGACATGGCTACTGTGATCTCTCCGCTGTCCATTTCGCTTCTCTTCGGCCGACTCGAGCGTCACATCCCGAGGTATCTCTCCACCTGACACCAGCGAGGAAGAACGGCTGGATCGACTGGGGCGGTAATGGGGATGCTCCAGGAGGGTTGGTTGTTGCAGACGCGGGCGCGCGTTGTCTGTCGAGAGTCCCCGGCGGTAGAGGCGCTGGATCACGTCGTGTCCGCGATCGACGCGTTCCTGGGGGTGTCGCCGCGATGGACGCTTGCGCGCGCGCGTGATGCCGGATCGCTTCGGCTATTGCTGCGTCTCGGGAGCGACGACATCGATACGAGATCAGGGGAAGCGCGATCGGACCCGTTCTATCGCCTCGCCGCCTTCAACGAGGCCTCAGCGCTCGCGGCAGCTGCGGGAGATCTCGACGCGATCGAGTGGATCATGGTGAACGGCGTGCATCGCGCTTGCTGGGGAGAAACGTTCGCCACCCGCGTTGTCGACGAAGCTGCGCGCACAGGTCGCACCGAGGTGCTGCAACAGCTGTATGACCGCCATCTCGATGCTGTCTTCTGGAGCGCAGACGCCATGGCGCTCGCAGTCCGAAGTGAACTCATCGCAGTTGTCCAGTGGCTGCACACACACGGCATCCCTGTCAGCTCTCCGCAGAACGTCGTCAACGCTGCAATTCGCACGGGCAACTTCGACATGGTGTCCTGGATGGTGGGCAATATGGTCCAATTCCAAGAGGAGTGGGCCAAGTGCGACGTGAGCGCGGTTGCTACGAAGGGTGACCTCGAGATGGTGAAGTGGCTATGCGAGCACTGTGTCGCTGAGCATCGCCGCATTGAACTCAAGCAGGCGATTGCCGCAGGCCACGTTCAGGTGGTAGAATGGCTGGAAAGCGCTGGGCGGGGTGTTGTTGGTGAGGTGGATATCGAAGAAGCTGCTGGCAACGGACATCTTGAGATGGTCGAGTGGTTCCAGCGTCGACGCAGTCGGAGTGGCCCCAGCGCGTTCCCATTTCGCATCAATCTGGACACCGCGGCCGGCAAAGGCCACCTTCACGTGCTGAAAGCGCTGGCTGGTCGCCATGAAACTAATGGCATCGGCTTCTGCTCTCATCGTGCGATGGACTCTGCTGCAAGCAACGGTCACCTTGAGATCGTGCAGTGGCTCCACATGAACCGGAGCGAAGGGTGCACAACCGCTGCAATGGATGGCGCTGCCAAGAACGGGCACTTTGACGTTGTCAAGTGGCTGCACGAGATGCGGAACGAAGGCTGCACGGTCGCCGCTATGGATCGAGCTGCGGCCAACGGTCACCTCCAGATCGTGCGCTGGCTGCACGATAACCGGCGAGAAGGCTGCACAACCGCAGCCATGGACAACGCTGCAAGCAATGGACACCTTCAGATTGTCGAATGGCTGGATTGTCACCGAAGCGAAGGGTGCACTAGTGTCGCAATCGATAGTGCAGCTGCAAACGGCCACTTGGACGTGATAAAATGGCTGCACGCACGCAACAAGCGATGCACTCACCTCGCAATGGACCGCGCAGCAGGCAATGGGCACCTGAAAGTGATCCAGTGGCTTCATGCAAACCGAGGCGAAGGTTGCACAACTCAGGCTTGCGACAACGCTGCTCGTCATGGGCATTTGAGTACGCTCCAGTGGCTTTGTGCGAATCGGTGTGAAGGTTTCACAAGCCGGGCGATGGATGGCGCTGTCTACAGTGGCCACTTTGAGATCGTGCTGTTCCTGCACTCGATCGCATCAGTGACCAGCGAGGATTCGAGCCAACGACAGCTTGGCACGACGCACTCGATCATTAACGCCATCATGGGGAACCACTTGGAGATCCTTCAATGGCTGCTGCACAACTACCCGGACCGAATCGAGCACTGGAGCGCCGTCGCGCACGGCCTTGACCTACATTCAAACGTGTTGGCGTGGTTGCGCCAAGCAGACAGCTCATTCCACTCAGTTGGTGGCAAGTGACAAGCTTCGGTCGTGGTCCTTGTCGAAAATGGGTGTTAATTGAGGTAACAGAGCAGTTTGAAGGCGATTGCCATCTTTTCCTCTCACAAAAAGCTTTGATTAACGTTTACATATTGTGAATTCACGCTTGATTGCTTCTTCTCGGCAAATCTCGCGCGGATACGCACCAAAATTACACGCACATGCAGAAACGCATCCAAAATCCATAGCGCTTCATACGCGCTGGTCAGAGCGGCACATGACAGATCTCGTCGACGTTTCCAGTTGGTTGTCTTCACTGAGTGGCACCTCGGACGTGGTGCCAGAGACCTTTCTGGTGCAGCCAGTCCATCAGGTAGTAATTGTCGCGAGCGGCGACTGCGATCACCTGCTCGCGCTCAACAAGGTGCTCGTAGTGTTCGAACAGCCACTGCAGGATCTCCAAGTGGCCGGCGAGTGACGCGTTCACATGCGCCTTCCACGTGCATCCAACATTTCCGCAGTGCTTGTGCAGGTAGAGGAGCACCTCAAAGTGTCCACCGTACGCAGCCTCGTCCATCGCCGTCGTGGTGCAGCCCTCCGTGCGATGCTCGTGCAGCCATTTCACGACTTCCAAGTGGCCGTTTCGCGCCGCTTCGTTCATGGCCGCGGTCGTGCAGCCCTCCGTGCGGTTGTTGTGCAGCCACTGCACCACTTCCAAATGTCCGCCTGCTGCCGCACGGTCCATGGCGTGAGTAGTGCAGCCCTCCTTTCTCCTCGCGTGCAGCCACTTGACCACGTCCAAGTGGCCATTAGCCGCCGCGTTCTCCATCGCCTTGGTCGAGCACCCTTCGCGTCGAGTGCCGTGCAGCCACTGCACCATTCGCAACAGTCCATTGCCCGCGGCATCGTCCATGGCACGCGTCGTGCAACCTTCCGTCCGGTTCTTGTGCAGCCAGCGCACAATGTCCGCGTGGTTGTTGGCAGCCGCGCCGTCCATTGCCGCTGTCGAGCAGCCTTCTGTGCGATTGGCGTGCAGCCACTTGACAATGTTGAGGTGTCCGTTCTTCGCGGCGTCGTCCATTGCCGCGCGTGTACAGCCTTCGTATCGGTGGCGGTGAAGCCATTCAACCACCTGAAAGTGACCGTTCTTGGCGGCCGAGTCCATGGCCGCGCGAGTGCAGGCCTTCCACGACTCGAGATGCCGGTTGTGGTGCAGCCACTTGACCATCTCTAGGTGCCCATTACCCGACGCGCGGTCCATGGCAGCGGTCGTCCACATGAGCACTTTACCGCCGATGCGTCGCCCGTGAAGCCACTTCGCGACGTGCAAATGACCGTTGGCGGCGGCAGCGGTCGTTGTACGGGTGGAGACGCGATCGGGCGCCAGCTTGACGAGCTTCTTGACGGCTTCGAGGTGGCCGTTGGCCGCCGCATCGTCCACAACACTCGGCGCGAACGCGCAATGGCCCTTGCGAAGATACTTGTACACGCTCAAGTGTCCGTTGGCGAGCGCCTCGCCCGCGGCGTAGCCTGACCACTGGTTGCGCACCTGGTGCAGCCACTTGACGAGCGGCAGGTTGCCGTTGCGCGCCGCGTGCTGGATGGCGCTCTCGCCCACAAGCGGCGGCGTCGTGTGCTTATGCAGCCACTTGACGGCTTCGACCTGGTTGTACTGCGCGGCCAGCCGCAGCTCGTTCGAGCCCCAGAACACGCGGACGTTCTCGCACGCGTACAGCCAGCGCAGAATGGAGACGTGGCCGTGCCGCGCGGCGATCTCGACCGCGTCCGTCACCTTCCCGCCCGGGAAGTACGTCTCTACGAGCCAGCGCGCGACCACCAAGTCGTTCCTTTCCGCCGCCGCCGCCATGCCGCGCGCGAACTCCCACTGCCGGTAGTACGCGTCCTCCTGCCGCGAAGCGGAAGGCGAAGACAGCGCCGCTTCCCGCCGATACGCCAGGATGCGGTCGAGCAGGTGCAGTGCCGCGCATCCCCTGTCCGCGGGCACCACGCGGGCGCACGCGCGCGCGATGGAGAACCGCGGCGAGTGGTCCAGGAACGCGCTCACGGCCAGCAGCACGTGGGGAAGCGCCGCCACCAGCGGCGAGCGTGACCGGCAGGCCACCGCCACGCTCGTTAGCGGGCGCAGCCGCGTCGTCTCCGCCCCCGCCATGCACCCTGTAGACAGAGAGAGAGATCCTGGGGAACTTGGTGCTCGCCTAGTGGTCTGATGGATGAGGCCACTGGACGTATGATACGCAAGCGACCGTTTGATTTTTGACGGCGGAGAAGGCGGATGAGAGGATGGAAAAAGGGGAACCTGGAACCCAATTGCAGCAACATATTCTGACTTTTATGTATTATTAAAGCTTCAATTGTGCGTAAAGTGTAAAAAAGTCAATAATTATAAATTAATTTAAGCAAATTTGAAATGATAAAGGTTTTGAACCCGTCGGATGGAGGATGGCGGCGACCAGTTCTTTTTCCCTAAGAGGATGCGCCATGTGCGTCAAACAAAACGGAAACAAGGGCAGAAACTTCAGACTCAGATCTGATCGGTTTGCGACAAACATGTTGAAGGAGATGCTCAGAGCCCGAGCGATTTGATTATCCAACCGTGGGCTTGTTCCGCCTTGAGGTGAGCCCGTTGTTATATCAATTCAACAGCTTTCAAGACGGTCCAGTTAGATGGCGATGCGACTGGGAAAACAGGGCTCCATGCGGCTTGAAGGGCTTGAAGTGTGTATGGATTCGCTCTTATGTGCTTTGGCGCGTTTCTGGGCCGCTTTCATGATAGGGGCGGCGACAAGTCGAGTTCGCAAGTGGGTAGACGCCCAACTGCAATTGAAGATTGCGCTGTCCTCAGAGCATACGCTCATTGACGAATGCGTCGGCCATATCCGTCGATTGGATTGCTCCAGGTTGACGTCGGACGATCCTGGTGCCGCGATCAAGGCTGAGCCAAAGATACGCCGTCACGATGGACGCGTGTCCCATGCACTCCTGTATTTCACCTGAAGGCGCATCCTCGTGCCCTCCCTCCCTGACGAAATCGCACCATCTCCTGCCTGTGTAGTACACACTGTGTACTAAAATGTAGACTCGATTCGAATGGAACACCGAGACGGAACTGTTCTCCGCTGAGAATTACACGGTACTGCTCGGAGGTTTTGTAGAGCATGCATGAACTCGTCCTTTGCCGGTTCCTTGACTCGCGACCACGGCATAGACAGGAGGCCACGGTCGCCATCGATGCAGGCTCAATGCACGATCATTGCGTGTCTTGCTCTTTTACTCAATCGAGTTCGCTTAATTCAGTACATTCGCTTGTCACTGGGGTTCGAAACCAGGAGGCCAGAGGGTTGTGGATTTAACTCCGATTTGTAACACCTCAACGGTCGGAGAGGCACCTGGTGTCACAAAACATACAGGTGCAAAAACCCTCTAAAGTGTAATGCGAGGGGTCCTTGCCGCTCATCCCTTCGGAGAAATACTAGTCTGCCTTAAAAAGTCCTTGAAATAGTAGAGGGCGAATAGACAGTATGAGTACGCTCCAGAGCCACCTGGGGCAATGGTTTCAAGGAACCATAGGCTGGGGACGGCTTGTCTCTCTTCTACTCAATCGCATAGACGCCATCATCAACACCGTAACATGGTCATAACAATCCTATAACCGGTATACAACAGGATAAGTTTGATAACGTTGCGCCCGCATCAATGGGTAGTCATTCAAGATCACCGAGCACCAATGGAGGAGCTGCTGGCGCTGCTGGCGGGCGACGAGGACGATGAGCGCGCCGCGCGCCGGCGCCGCACGGACAATGTGGCGGCCAGCACTTCCAGCTTCAGCGCACATGATGGCGTTGGCGGCCGTCCGCATCTGCCGGTGCTCAAGGCCGTGGAGCTCGCGGTGCGCGCGAGGAGTCTGCGCGTGGCCAAAACGCCGACATCATGAACGTGGTGTCGGGTTTCGCGGACCACTCAGCGCGCTGGATGCTGCTCTAGGCGGCGAACGCTGGCCGCTGGTCGCTGGTGGAGCGGATCCTGCTGCGCGACAACTTCGATGCGGTCGACCCGTTCTACAAGCAGTGGGTGTACACCAAGGGAATGGCCCGCGTTGCGGAGACCGGTCGGCTGGACGTGATCCAGTCGCTCACGTCACGCTTTCCTGGGTGCTTCGTGACCGTGGCGGTCAAAAAAGCAGCCGAGAAGGGGCACTTAGAGATTCTCCAGTAGCTGCACGAGCACCACGACAACGTCAAGTGGGGCGCGGACGAGCTGGGCGCCGCCATGCGCAACAACCACATGGAAGTGGCCCAGTGGCTCTTTGCGAATATACCGTTGGCTCCAGACCGCCAGCTTCCCATCGGCCCCGCGGTCAAGAGCGGGAACCTTGCGATGGTCAAGTGGGCGCTGTCGATCCATCCGCTGGAGGAACGCACGTCGCTGGTCGAGTCGCGCTCAAGTCCGGCAGCCTTGAGATCGTCCAGTGGGTCATTGAGCACGACTACTACGACCCGGACCAATGAGAGCCGATCTATCTAGACGGCACGGCCGAGAGGGGCGAGCTGGACGTTCTCAAGTGGATGAAGCAGCGTGGCATTGGCTACTGCTCGCCCAAGTGCGTCGAGTCGGCAGGTGTGAAGGGCCAATTCGAGACAGTCAAGTGGATCATGGAAGAGAGGTACGACGGGTGGGAAAAAAAACATGGACGAGATCGCAGCGGCCGGCCAATACGATCGTGAAGTGGATCGCCGAGACGTACAGCAGCTTCTTCAGCAAGAGAGCGATGGATCTCACGGCGGCGAATCGACATCTCAACCTCGCCAAGTTCTTCAACGAGAACGAGGGTCTCGAGGAGAAGTGTACGTGTGCTTTAATGGATGACGCGGCCAAGAATGGCCACCTGGAGATCGTCACGTGGCTCCACGAGAACCGTGACGAGGGTTGTACGACTACCGCGATGGGCGGCGCTGCCAGAAATGGACACCTGGACGTCGTTAAGTGGCTACATGAGAACCGGACCGAGGGATGTACGCCCCGAGCGATGGATCGTGCTGCTGGTAACGGACACTTGCACGTCGTGCAGTGGCTCCATGAGAACTGTACGGAAAGCTGCACGTACAGCGTGGTCGACTTGGCCAGTAGCGGTGGCCATCTCGAAATCCTCAGGTGGCTGCAGCACAACTGCAACATGGAGGCTTCCGAGATATCGATGGACAATGCGCTTGACCTCGCGGCTAGCAACGGCCATGTAGAGACGTTTCGATGGCTGTACGATACGCAGGATCTCGATTTCACTCCTTCAGCAACGGCAGAGCGGTCAATTCGGCATGATGCTTATCTGCGAAACGAGTACGACTGCGAGTTCATCGAGTACACGCTTACCTGCGCGATCAAGTCGAACGAGCTGGAGATCGTGCAGTGGATGTGTCACAACAGCCCCGCGGAGATGAACAGCTGTCTCGGCTTCGGTCACGACGCCTCCTACGCGAGTCTCTACATCAAGAAGTGGCTGTTCGAGACCGGCCGCATCTCGCGCTTGTCATACTGGTAGGATGACGGTGTGCCTGACGAGCTTGGATAACAGCACTCCGATGGACGTAATGTGCAGTGCACGAGCAGGAATCGACTAATGCATGTGAGAAGACAAGGCGTTTGGGCCGTAACGTCGCTGAAACCGAGTTAAATTGTTCTCCGTCCTTCATATGTGAACTTCGGTGCAATATTCGCCCCGCAGCAGCTCGGTAGTAACCATACAACCACCAGAGGAAGGACGCACCAACGCGTTCAAGACGGATGAAGTTTCAAGGTCCAAGTCTGAGAGTTGGTCTGTCAGTCATACAGATGGCTCTAGACTCGAGAATGTGCCCGTAAGTGATGAAGCGGTAATCGGACAAATCAGCGAGCTCAGCGAAGCAGTAGGCTCCCCCTATTTTCCCATTCGCAGTCCAGATCCCAAGTGCAAGCCTCCAAGCGAAGTTTTATCCACGGCCGCTAGGATGAAAAATCAGGGAGCTGCTGCCATGCTGCCGGCGCTAACGGCAGTGAAGTGAGTCACTCGGGCCCGTTCTCCATGCATGACAAACAACGTCGACATCATGGTTGTGCTTTCCGCGTTCGTCGGCCGAACAACCAAGGCGGCGCTCATCCCTGCGGCCGATATCCAGCACTGGAGCCTCGTACAGTGAATCGTACTTCGAGAGAGTTTCGACGCGGAGGGCCCGTTCTACCGCCAGTGGCTGTACACCATGCTGATGGTTCGCGCAGCCGTGTGCGGTCGACTGGACATGGTCCAACTCCTTACTGGATGTTTTCCCGGCTGTTATGTGACTCTGACCGTCGAGG
Source organism: Phytopythium sindhum (assembly GCA_023334395.1). NCBI lineage: Eukaryota > Oomycota > Peronosporomycetes > Pythiales > Pythiaceae > Phytopythium > Phytopythium sindhum. The sequence continues at coordinate 15,519 of JAASGW010000420.1, read as the reverse complement.
AAGCTGCCCGTCACGGCAAACTCGAGATCCTGAAGTGGCTGCACACGCACCACAACCGCGTCATGTGGTGTGCGGACGAGCTGTCGGCTGCGATGCGCGGCAATCACTGGGAAGTCGTGCAGTGGCTTTATGCGAATGCACCGCCTCCATTTGCACGCGGTGTATCAAAGTCCGCGGCAACTGCCAGTGGAAACCTCGCGATGCTGCAGTGGGCGCTAGCTGTCGATCCACCGGATGAGCGGCAGTCCTTGGTCGAAGAAGCGCTTTGTACATACAACTTGGAGCTCATCAAGTGGGTCATCGAGAACGGCTTTTACGCTCCTGGAGAGCTCGCAGGCGTTTTGTTGAATACCACTGAGAGCTATGGACGCCTGGACATTATCCAGTGGATAACGGAGCGCCGGTTTGGGCACTGCTCTATCGTGTCTGTCGAGCGTGCTGGCTCATACGGCGAGTTTGAGACAGTCAAGTGGATGCTGGAGAACTGCGACGGTATCATCACGACTAGAAGTACCTGGAACGTGGATGAAGTCGCGCAAACCGGCCAGTGGGAGATCGTGAAGTGGATCGCCGACCGGTTTCCGAACTTGTTTTCGCACCGGGCAATGACACACGCCGCCAAATACGGGGACTTGGACGCCGTCAAGTATTTTCACGTGTGCGACAACATCGAAGACAAGTGCACTTACGACGCAATGGACGCTGCCGCGAAGTACGGGCACCTGGAGATCGTCAAATGGCTCCATGAACACAGGAAGGAATGCTGCTCGGCAGACGCGATGAACTTCGCTGCTGAGTACAGACGTCTTGATATCGTCAAGTGGCTCCATCAGAACCGGTCGGAGGGGTGCACGGTTCGCGCAATGGATAGAGCAGTCATGCGCGGGAACCTGAACATGGTGAAGTGGCTGCACGCCAACCGGTCCGAGGGCTGCTCGACCGATGCGATGGATTTCACCGCTGGGCGCGGACATCTTGACGTGGTCAAGTGGCTCCATGCCAATCGATTGGAGGGCTGTACGACCAGGGCGATGGCTCTTGCTGCAGAAAACGGGCTGCTGTACATTCTGCAATGGCTACGGGAGAACTGGTCCGAAGGATGCTCGCCGAATGCGATGTACGGTGCTGCTCGCAATGGACAATTGGAAGTTCTCAAGTGGCTGCATCACCACTACAATGTGCGTTATCCGCAGGAATAGATGGATGTTTTCGCAGACACAGCGGCGCAAGGTCACGTCAAGACAATCCAGTGGCTAGTTGCGACCCAGGACGCGCGCTTGTCGTCGTCTGCGATGGAATCGGCAGCAAGGTTTGGCCACTTCGACGTGATAATCGCGCTTCGGGCGCTCGGCTGGAAATGCTCCGGAAAGTGCTTTCGGATCGCCGTCTCGAAGGGGAGACTGGAGATTTTGCGATGGCTGTTTCATCACTACTCGAAGTTGGTCGACTACGGATACCTCTCAGATGCGAGGGATGGTTACGTGCGAAAGTGGTTGTTTGATAGCGGCCATATTTTTGGATCTCGACTCACGACCAGATGGCCGACCGCTAGTCCAGAAAGGTGGCGTACCCTCGTCTGATGGGTTCCAGTCGTTCCGACTTGACGCATCGTGCGGCTCGACACTTTGGAAGCGAATGCAATCGTGTCAACAATGAATAAGACTCCAGTCTGGGTTCTTGAATGAGGTTGGGTCGTTAGGGCAGCTGCTCCTGCCATCAAGGCCAATATCAACAATGAGAGCACTCGCGTTGAACCTAATGGGTGCCAAACTTGTCCGCGACGTCAACCTTAACATTGACAGCGTTTGGGGCAGCAGCCTGGGGCATCATCACCGCTCCAATCGGCATCATCCTGCTCAGCATCAACATCCCAGGCTGGAAACCTTCCGGAGCGACGCCCGTGTTGATCGGCTAGAAGTATACGAACCCTCCTGGCACGGCTTGCATCGACACCGCACCGGTTGCAGGAACACCAGTGAATCCTTGGACTCTATGAACGGTGGCAGGATAGCCCACGCCTCCAGGATGCGCCATCGGAACACCGTTGTTGAAGAAGACGCGCCATTGCCCGGCCATACCGCCGAATGCCTGTGATTCTTTTGTGGGCCTTCTACATGCAGACGCAGGAAAGCAGGAACACGCCTGCACCGACACAGCCGATGATGATGAAAGTGATCGTCATGGACGACATCATCTCCTTCCTGTCCGCTTTGAACGTGTCTTTCTCGTTGTTCAGCGATATCTTGATGCTGGTGCTGGCTGCCTGGAAGATCTTGAAGTGACGAAGAAGAGCGTCATGAGAGACTTCAACGCAAGGCGAAGAGCTTGTGCAGTATATGACAACTATTTTTAGGTTGAATCTTGCTGTTGAATCAACTGAAGCAGGTCAAATTTGCCGTGAAATGGCTCGACTGACAAGACGTCGACCTTGGCGTTGGATCGGCACTTAAAATACAACGATACGCGATAGTGGTTGCCACAGTTTGGAAACCTAGATCTCGACTAGAACCCGACTAACGGAAGGGTTTGACCCTAGTGAGACGGCTTCGTCAACTCTCAAGCGTAAACTTGGATTGCTGTCAGCCCTTAAATTAATTTGGTACGTTATGAAAGCAGCTCTTGCGGCTTCTTTAACTTAGAAATCGCCGCCAAAGTCTCCTCCGCCGCCAAAGTTCCCTCCTCCATCGAACCCACCACCTCCATCATAGCCACCGACGTACCCGTGGTGATGATGCCCTGCGTCCGCGATTGCGTCGACAATGATCATGCCAGCCGCCAGTCCCGCCACAGTGCCCAGTCCCGTGCTAAGACCACTGCTGTGGTGGTGATGATAGTGGACGTCTGCGCCGCCGTAGTAGCCGTAGCCGTAGCCGTAGTCGTAGACTGGCGCCGTCGGATGCGAGTACATTGGCGAAACATTGTAAGCCGGCAGAGCAGCCGCTTGCATCGGAACAGGGGTTGCCATGACGTACTTCGCAGGTTGCTCGATCACAATTGGCTGAGGAGGAAGTGACGAGCGAGCTGCTCGCCTGGTGACGTTGAAGAAGCACCAGCACCCGCCGATGCAGCAGCTTAGCAGCACGGCGATGCCAATTGCCACCCCGATCCACCCCGACGAGTCTGTACTCGAGGACTTGGTAGTTGTCGACGGTATAGTGGAGCATCGACACGAGTAGTTGGAGAGCTTGCACGAGGCAGCGGTCGGGCAGCAACAACTCTGCTTGTTGTTGAGTTGATCCAGCCACGGGCCGCAGTACTGGCCCGGCGAGTTGAGGTAGGCGCGAGAGCAGTCGCGGGTCGCAGCGCACACTTGGCATCCGGAAGCCGAGTCCGACGAGGCGCTTGATACCGCATCAGCTCCAGAGGCTTGGCCATCGATCCATAGCAGCAGCAGTACACAGAGCACCGCCACAACGGTACGAGTTGGCCGGCACTCCCGACGTCGAGACATTCACCTCAGTCTCTAGTGATCGGTGCTCGTCGATTTCTGCACTGTCACCGAGACTTGCTGCCTGCCGCGATCTCCACCGAATTGAAGTGTTGGATATGCTTATTGACTCGTCCTCGTCCTTATCGGGGTTTAATATAGCCTTTGGCACCTCATCTCTGCTCTTATGACGGCTTTCCACACGCCCCTTCGAATCCACCTGGATGAAGAACGCGGCTCATTGCCTGCGTCCTGGCGAAAACGCCTGCCGGACGTCGCCGTGGCTTTCGTGCCTGCTCAGTTGCACTCGTATGATGCGGCCCTATTCGTCCGAACATATCGACAGCACGCACACACCCTTGAAGAAGACGGGCTGCCTGTAGAGACAACGCCTTCCCATGATCAACAAACAGTTCGAGAGAGAGTTTCAAGCTCAAAATAGGCAACAGATGCGGACCAAACTATTCAGTCTGTCAGTGTACTGCATATATGCGACGTGTGAGCTGCAGTGATTGGCTGGGGATGGACGAGCGACAACGAACTCGTGCGCCGTCGAAATATTCTTGGTCATTCTTCAATTGGCGGCTTCGCAGCCAAACCATTCTTCTGAATCGTGTGTCGCCCTCCCATGGCATTTGTGTGCCTGTGTATGTTGTCGTAGGATGGTATCGAGATGATAGGACCAAGCTTCTTTCCCCATAGGATCGACGCTGACCACACCCGAAAGACCCGACATTCTTGCCAGGACGTTGGTGCATAGTTTGATTGATACCCATTCATTTATTTGACTATTGCTACTGCGCTGCATTAGAACGAGTAGACCCACTCAAGTCTACATAGACGATACTCGCATTGGCGACACTCATCGCAGCTCCTACATACTGAAAATCGCTGCCAAACAGCCATCACTAATACCTGTAGAGTCGCACCCGCGTCTACAAGAAAATCTGTTCGTCCTCGTCCATCTTGTGGTGCAGGCCGACCGACTCGACGACGAACTGGCGGAACTTGATCTCCTCGCCTGTCTTGCCGATCAGAAAACGCTTCTTGTACACTAAGTTTGGATAGATCTGCTCCGTCTGGACGGCGATAAAGCGCTCCGCACGCGCATTACCACCCTTGGGCGGCTCGAGACGCGCGCGCTCGTTCGGGAGTGCGACAACGAGCAGCGAGAGTACGAGAAGCACGCCGCAGCTTACCCACGCCATGACTTTGCCTGCTCCAGTGTTCTTCAAGTACACCTCAACTGTAGCTCCTTGTGCCGCGAGACGCCGTGCCACTGCCGAGTACACACTCGGTGCCGACTCGGTAACCACGCCGTGCTTGAAAAGGAAGAACAGCGCCGACGCTGTTATCGTCCGGGTAATCGTGGACGCGTCCAATTGCAGCCGTCTATCGACGGCGAAGCGTGCAAATGTGTCAACTGCGAGCTTCATACACTGGGGGTTGCTATTTGCGCCTTCTCCAACAGAAGCAGTCACACCAACGACAGTGAACGGTTGTCTGCCGCTCGCAACGGGCTTGAAAACAGGCGGCTCAATCAGCTGGACCAGCGGGGACAGCGCATCAGTGCCGGGTCTTCGGATCAGGCTTGCCAGAACTGCATCCTTGGTGGCGACAATGTGCCGACTACTCGACTCGAGCGGTAGATGCAGTGCTTGCATCGTTGGTGCATCACACATGTGCGCGAAGTCATCGTATCGCCATGAGAGCTTGCCAAACGTGAACACAAGCCAACGCGACGCAAGCGACGCTGATACCCCCTCCGGATCACTCGTCCGAGTTCCGTTTGTGCCATGGGTCGCATGTGAAGGCTGCGCTCTGACAGAGTTGGTGAAGCCATAGACGAAGGCGCCGTGGTCGCTCGGCGTGCAGTCAACGCCATTCGTCGCCATGCAGTGTCCAGAGTACGGCAAAATCGCAATCTGCTTTCTCGGGAGTTGCCGGCTGGAGTCTGCACGCTCCAGCAAAACGCACGATTCACTGCCGCAAACTTGCTCGACCTCGACGCCCTCGAGTTGCCGCATCTCTACCGTGATGCCCTCGAGCTCGATCTGTGGGCTCACTGCGAACCGTTCAAGCGTGATCTGCATAGAGCTTTGGTCCAAACCGACTCCGACGTCGCTGAGCGATGCTGCCGCCTGCTTGAACAGATCCGACACCGAGTTTACCGAGCCGATTTCCTGGCTGTCTTGAACACGAGGTAGATTTGAACGCGCTACCCTTAATCCGCGGTGTGGCGATGTCTGACGAACTACCTTGCGCCCTTGACGAAGCAGTTCGTGTGCAGTTGATAGCGACACTCCATCCGCTGCGATTGCGTCGTCATCCGAGCCAGCATTCAGCACCACCTCGACTTGAGATGTGTCGGAAGCGCCGCCCACGTCTCGGTACCAGTCCCGCGCAGAAAATCCAAACCGGACAGACGGGAGTGCATTTACTAGTTCTGCAGCGGTCGTAAAGCCATCAGTGTCAGGTGAACATTGAACTGGAAGCACAGGAATCTCGACGACATGCGGCGACACCAACGATCGCAGGATCGTATCTTCCAGCAGTGACGATGACGTTCCAAGCGACGACGAGTCTGTGGCTTGGAGGTGGCGTGCGCGCATGCGGTCGCTTGTAGACGTTTGATCCTTTTGGTTCGCCTGGACGGCCGACAAGCTGGAGCCGACAGCGACCATGAACGCCGGGATGAACAGCGTGAGCGCGACCTTCTTGAACTTGCTCGGCTCCTTGATACCCGGTGCATCGCCCGGATACCACTTGAGGTTGTGCAGGTACACGATGAACACCGGGAAGAGCTCCTCGAAGCCGAGACCCACAATGGACTCGATGAAGCCCATGACGACACCCGAGTACGTGTTGATCTTCTCGGTTCGGTTCTCAGCTTCCGCCGCCGGCACGTTCTCCGCGACAGTGATGCCCGAGAGCAGGTAGATGGACACGCCCGAGAGCACAATCGCGGACAGCACCACGAGCGCCAGGAAGCGTTTCCAGCGCAGGATGATCTCGGCGCGTGGCTGCGCGAGCTCGCCGTACTCGACCACGGACCCCAGGGGCACGCTGCCGCTGTGGGCCTCGCTGGATAAACTGTCGACGCGCAGCCGGCCGATATCGTCGACCATCACGTGCGTGGGTCTGCTGCTATCCCGCGGCAACGCGCGGTCGGGCTTGACCGGGTCGGAGGCCCCCGTGGCGAGCGTGTGCGTCGCGGAAGACGCCTCGTGGTAGTCGATCTCAGCCACGCTGGGTGTGAGCGACAGCATGGCGCCCGATTGCCGCGGCGACTCGCAGTCGAAGAAGGCGCCGTCCGTGTACGATGACAGGCGGTCGAGGTCCGGCAGCGTGCGGCGCGAGAATGCCGGCAGCGTCGGTGGCGTCGCGCTCGGAGGAGGAGGAGGAGGTGCCCTGCCGCTGGGTGCGCCCGCGTTTCCCCTGCGTCGGTGAGCGCTACCGGCGGGCGCGGCGGGTGTCAGCAGGACGGCGGTCGTGTGGTGACTGGTCGTCACGGGCGGCGGGTCGCCCGGGGCCGCGGCGGGGGGAGGAGGAGCCGCCAGCGACTTGGCGCCGTCACCGACCTGCATGACTCCCTCGCGCTCTAATACAATATCACCCAGAGGGTTACGCTTGGGGGTACGTTTTCTCCGCACAAAGTCAGCGCGCGCGGTTTTCGCGGCCTTCTTTTGTGGAGTATAAAATTTGGGAGGTGGGTTAAAATGTCGGCGCGAGGGTCTGGTTCACTGAATTCGTTTTCGGATTTGCACCTCTGTGGAATATCAAGCTTGGAGATTATGATCCATCACATGATGAAGGTTAGAACCGCGGTTACGGTGTAGCCATCCGAACCCAAGCAAAATGGTAGAAAAAACGCAGCAGGTCGACCGATTTTCGAACACCCTGCACCCAGATCACGCAGCACGCTGTGCCTATTGTAAATCATAGTGTATAACCGTAGTATGGCGTTCACTATGGGCACTGGACAATGTGCCAGCTTCAATTGTCAAGATCTGTCATTATCCAACGCAAACCTTTTATAATCGATAAAACGACTGATATGATACTGGCTGAGTCATACACATCGCCTGCTCGTCACGTTGTCACGACCACGCTGTCCCTTCCCTTACATCAACTTTCACGGGTAGGGTACACCGACCGTACCCCTGCCGTGTACCCCCTCGCAACTCATCACATCGGTCATCAATCCATCCATTTGCCTCGCCAGCGGTCGCGCCGGTCTCTCTCCGGGCCCTTCCGCCATGCCCTTCCAGCCCATTTCCGGTGCGTCTCCTGCCTCTCTGACGTGTCTATTGGCGTTGTGTACCGCTGTGCGCACCGGTACGTCGCTCACATGCAGGGGTACGCCGTGTACGTAGACCCTCCGTCGCAGAGCTTCGCCGATGACAGCGCGGCGGAGACGGCGAGCGAGCACGGCACGACCACGAGCAGCCGGCGGCGCTGGGGCTTCCGCAGCTTCTTCTCGACGGCGAACGAGGACGTGAACCTCGGCAGCATCGACGATGAGGAGGACGACGACAACTTCGAGATGATGCAGACGAACGGGCTGTCGGACCGCAACACGATCGTCGACATGAGCCTGCGCATGGACCGATTCGTGCTGCTCGTGGCGCTCGCGCTCACGGCGGCTTTTACGTTCGCGTACTTCACCAACTCGGCCGTCAAGCTCGCCACGGTGGCCGCGAGCGACGAGCAGAAGGTCACGGACACGGTCGAGCTGTACAACACCATCTTCGGCTTCATCCTGTTCGCCGGCGGCAAGGTCTTCGAGGTCTACAGCGAGACGCTCATCTTCCCGACGCTCACGACCTACCTGCACAACTGTTCGCTGTACCCTGGAGATCAGCCCGCACGCGTGCACTCGCGCATTAAGGTGCGCGCCATCTTCTGGGGGCTCAAGACCGTCATCATCCTCATGAACGTGGCGTTCGCAAGCGTCTTCGTCGGCCAACGGACGATTACCAGCACAAGTACCCGCCATCTGTCGGCCACTGACTTTGGAGATGCGCTGCGGGTCTCGTCACCGTTGCAGGATTTTCATGTGAACGAGCTGATCGGCGGATCTCCGGAGCTTAGAGATGACTCGATCTTTCGATCAGCACTGCTCGGCTTCGATGAGATCGACGAGGCGGCAGTACCGTGTGATGACCGATGGATTGATCCTCCAACGGTATCGTTTGGGTTTCCAGCTCACGACTGGAATTCCGAGCTGTATCTGCGCTCGGAACCGGTGATGAAGGTGGAGATCCCGCATATCGGCGAGTACTTGGTGCATCGTGACGTAGTCAACAACGTCGATGATGCACAGGAGCTTGCATCAGACGTCACGGCGCAGGATCTTCTAAATATCTTCAAGCAAGGCTATCGCGCAGTGAGGCGGAGCTTGCTGATCAATGGTTTGACGGTGTCAGCGAATACCGTCGACTATTCAAGCGGCAGGCAGCGCAGTGTGCAGACAGTCCGTGAGCTTGTACAGGCAATGACTCAAGTCCTGAATGAGTCGGCCATCGAACATGTGGACCTGGACAGCGTCAGCGTGCGGTTGGAGAAGCGCGAGCTGTCAGAAGATTTTGCGTACTTGAGCGTGACGATGGAGATTCCGCGGCGTACTTCTCAGCGCGACGGTTCGATCGAGTGCGGTCGAACTGGGTGCATCTATGCTGTCGCGGCCAAGCCTTCGTGGTCTTCAGGAGCATTTGCGGCTCCGTTCAAGTCCAGTGGAGACGCGCTGGACGACACTACAATGCTCGCCGTTGGAGTTGACCGCGTGTTTGAAGCCACGTCATCGACTGAGGTGAACGAGAAAATCGTGGTGTCGATCGGTAAGCTGTCATGGCAACTCGAGCGGCTCGACAAGCGTCATCATGCGCAATGCGAGAGCAACGTTAACACTGAAGGTTGCATGGGAGTGAGTATTTCCATGGGCAGTGGACGCGGAGAATTACTCGTGGGCAAAAGAGCTATGGTGGACAACCACCGCCGTGCATCACTTGACAGTCCACTGCAACTCGTCAAAGTAGCTCCTGCAACTGTGTGGACATCACAAGGCGACCATTCGGCTTGGTACACGCTCAAGACTGGTCCATCACACGTCGGCGTTCCCCACGGTGTCAAGGCGACCACCCTGCCGGAGCTCGAGTGCGTTTTGACCGTCGATTCGTATCACCAGTATGCCTCGATGGAGTTCTCGAAGTTGGATGACGAAGTATACACCGCAGCGCTCTTCTATCTCCTTCAGGATGGAGTGGCGGTGCAGTATGGCGACCCGGTTTCTCGCCGCCTGGCCCTCGCCGTGTCTGAAGTAGCCGAAGCCAGCAGTTCTGGTTCGAGCGACTCGGACGGGATGAAGGACATCGAGATTGCAGTACCGACGCTGTCGGCGTTTGTTACGATCACGGGGTGCGTGGCCATGCTGGTGCTCATGATGTGCGTGGTTTTCCTGCCGACGCCGCGTGTCAAGCTGTCGCCGAACACGACACCGGCAGCGCAGTACGTGCAGATCCTGACGGACGACCTGTACCCGGATATCGTCCACAAGAAGCGGCTGCGCTTCGCCAACGGCGACTGCCTGCTGTTCAACGAGTACATCGTCGACTCGATCGTGCTGCACGCCGAGCGCAACCACAAGAAGAAGATCTATCTGTAAACGCGGAAACTGCCAGCGAGAGTGCGTGTGAATCTAATAACGATAACGAGTGAAGCTAATTATGGAGGCAAACGAAATGTGATGTGCTATCAGTAGTTGCTCGGTTGATGCCGAGCAGAACGTCTCCGAACAAGACTCGAGTTGGCTCATGGTGCCTTCGGGTTAACAATAGCAAGTCAAAATCCAAATGCGTCAACGTAAAATTAGCAGCGCCGATGCTGGTGAACGCGCCTTCCGCTTGGGAGAGTCACTTCTCAAACTCAACTCGACCGCACAAGCAGCAAACACTCGCTCCAGGATGCCGTTGGCCCGATCAATTACAATTGCAATTTGTGCACTCTTGGTGCTGGCGACTTCTGTCGCCCCAACCAACTTCGATTGTGCATTCTGTTTTAGTTACGGGGATTGCGCGCGCATATAACGGCGGGCTTGGCCAGTATTGCGGGATCTACGACATTGATGGCGTGCCCGCGGACTACTGCTGCTGCGCAGCTAACACAACTTGCTACAATTTGCACTCGGAGTGCTCCTGCATCGGCCCAGGCGAGCCTTTGCCTACTCCATCTCCGTCTCCAACTCCCTCACCAAGCTCAATCGAGTCGTCAAGATCAGCTCGATCCAGCTCAACGGGGTCGTCTAAATCTGGGTTGAATTCCGAAGCGAAGATCGGCATCGGCATTGGTGTCGCTCTCGCCACCGTAGTCGTCGTGAAGCTCAAGGGTCGGACGCCGTTGCCAACAACCGTGAATAGCAAGACGCTGACGTTCAAATCCATCGTCCAGCCCCCGATTGAACCAGTTCGACTTACGTTTGGAGCCGCGCGCGTGCCGGTTTTTCAGGGAGACGTAATGACGTTCGACGACCTTTCAAAGACGCGCTCACGAGCGAATTGACGCCAGTGACCGAGCAACCGAGCGCGCTTCTGGCGAACTCGAGCTCGAGATGCTAGGAGGAGCTTTTCCGTAAAAGGGGCCTAACTTGTTATCGTGCGCGACCCTGTGCTGATTTCACGTTCCATGACGGTGGGGATAACACGGGTCAGGATTGGCGCTATCCATTTCGAGGGGAATGTTAGGCTCGACTGCTAATCAATGCATATCGAACTAAAGATGCTTATTGACGGGGTGATTCTTGTTGGGCTTCTCGATAATGTTAATCTGGTGAGTCCAGCCAACGAGTGCGCAACTCGGTCACCGATCTCCTTCAAACCACCTCAGTGATGACACAAGCTCTCGAGACTAACAGAGTTGATGTACGAAAAGTCGATGAACATCGGTGAAAGATCTACTTCTAATAACGGTAACGAGTGAAGCTAATTACGGAAGCAAACGAAAATGCGATGCGCCACCAGGAGTTGATACCCAGAAAAGCATTCTCATGGCACCTTTGGTTTAACAATATCCGGAAGGCAAGCCGAAATCCAAAGGCTTCATTCAACACGTAAAATTAGCAGCACCGACGCTGGTGGATGCCCGCCTTCCAGCTGCGGAGAACCATTTCGTCAAACCGACTCGATCGAGCAAGTTTCAAGCACTCGCCCCAGGATGCTGACGGCCCGGTTGCATGTTGCTGTTGCTGTGTTTATTGCGGTCTTGGTGCTGGCGACTTGTGCCACCTCATACAACTTTGACTGTGGGTACTGCGAAAATGGCTATGATTGCTTGAGAGCTTATAACAGCGGGCCTGGTCAGTTTTGCGGGTACTACGTCATTGACGCCGTCTCTGCGGACTGGTGCTGCTGCGCCGTCAGCACCACTTGTAGCTATTCGTACTCAGAATGCTCTTGCATTGGGCCGGAGACGCCTTCGCCATCTCCAACTCCCTCGCCCACCCCAACCGAGTCGTCCGAGTTTGGTTCATCGGTGGGAGTCGACGTCGCCATCGGGATCGGTGTCGCCCTCGCCTTGGTAGCTTCCTTATACAAATACTACGTGAAATCCAAATCTCGGGGCCCAACGACACCAGCAAGTACATCTTCAGCCATAATAACGATCAGCAAGCCGTCGACGACCGCACCCAAGGATCAAATGTCATTCACACGCGGCTTTGGAGGAGCGCGCGTTCCAGTGCTACGAGGAAGCGTCGTGACATTCATCGACCCCTTCTAGATTTCCAGAAATAAAGTAGTGCCAACGAACGAGCGACTCGGCGCGTCGACATTTGTTAAATCTCCTCAGTGAGGAAGGGAGCTCCTGAGACCAACGCAGTTGATGGACGCAGAGCGATGAACAGGGGTGAAAGAACTAATGAACAGAATGCGCACCAACCAACAGCAACTGTTTGATTCGAGCGTAGTCCATGGCTGATACGCCGATTGCAGTAAGTGCATTTGTAGCGATAGCGGTTGGTGAAGCCGAGCAAATTGCTCGTCAACGCGGATTTGGTGAGCTGACAGGTGCCTCCGATAACAGGATCTGCCAGATCTAGCACCGGATATCCGAATACAAGGCGTTGAACTAGAACGACCGCTTCAAATTCGCATTCCATTGACGATCTTGATGACAGTTTCACTGATTAAGTGCGGCGCGAATATAAATAGCGGCCAGCATGACGACAATCTGCATCACTTCCTCCAAAGTGTAATTTCGCGAGCAATGTACCTCATGCTTGCGATCCTCGTTGGCACTCACGCGGTGCTCTTCAACCCCGTCACATCGAGCGATCTCGACGACGGCTGCCAGAACTGCGCCAACGGCGACTGCTCTCGCGCCGTCACTGGTTCGTACGGCCAGTTCTGTGGCAATTGATTCGACAGCAACTACGCGGTCCGGTGGTGTTGCTGCGCCTCTGACGCAATGTACTCCTCACCCAGCTTCTCGTGCCAATGCATTGACCCAGTCTCAGCGACGCCGACTCCAATGGACTCCCTCGGATCGACACAGGCTGGGATGGTGACCGCGGTGAAAGTTGGCATTGGCATCGGGGTCTCGGTCGCCTTCATCATGTCCTTGTGCACACGCTACATCATGTGTAAGGTCCGGAAAAGACCCTCAAGGGCCAGTGGCTTGGTGGGTGCGTCGTCGCGAGCAGAGGTGTCACTCTAATAAACGGTGGTGTCGTGGGGTACACCGCCCCGTTCCAGGGATCTATCCTCTTTGTCCAAGTGGTCAAGACACCAGGAAACAGCTTCACGCCTATGTACGCGCATCCTGGAGCGCCAGTAGGGTACATACACCCCGGAACTTCAGCGGGCATCCCCTACGGAGGCTACTACCCCGGTAATCCCGGTGTTGCAGTGAGCCCGGAGGGCTTTCAACCCGGGTTAGCCCCACCTGAAGGGTTTCCGTTTGGCGTAGCCGCTGCTGGAGGCGGCGGATACCCGACAGGCATGTACTACATGAACGATGGTGTCGCCGTTGGCGGGTATAACGTCGGCTCGAGTGCAGGAGGAGGCCAAGTGTACGACAACGGGTACTAGAACTACGTGTTGGTCGACTCAAGCACATTTATTCAGCTCTTCTTACATTCACCTTGCGCGGTTGCGCTTCGCGACGATAAATAGTAAAATACATCCTCTCATTCTCTCACAGCCCCTGGTTCAGCGTCAGCACCAGAATCGCGTCCAGAAGGCCCTTGATGCTGAGCTTCCGCTCCGCTCTCCGTTTTTCGGACGGCTCCGCGTCTTCCGGGTCGACCAGCGCGTTATCTTGCTCGCTGGTCGCCGCCAGTCCACGCATGTTCCTCGCCGTCTCCTTCAGCGGGCGCACGCCCTCTCGGTCGTACTCGCGGGCGTTGGCGAATCTCAGGCGGCGCGCCTGGCACTTGGCGATCACGGTCGTGGTCGTGGTCAGCACGTCCTCCATCGCCTCCGAGGCGCACGCATCGCGCGCGAGCACAGCCTGGAGCCAGGAGATGCAGTTGGTCGCGCACAGCAGCGACTCAAAGTTCGTCTCGGTGCTCTGGAAGGCAGCGACGCAGCTCGAGGGCACATCCGCGGGCGCCGTCTCGGCCGTCAGCTGCCCCGAGTAAAGCTGCTCGAGCTCCAATGCCAGCGTCTCGACGGCAGAGACCTCCACGGTCGAGCATGTGCTCGCATCGGTAGCGGAGACGGCCAGCGCCGCGGCAATCAGCAGCAGGCGAGCAGCAGGTGGCATGGCGTGTCGTGTTGGCTGGTGTTAGTCGATTTTAGTTTGTGTATCGCCTGGCAAACTCAAGACTGGCGGACCGAGAGGTTGATGAGGTGAAGGCGCTTGGGGGCGCAGAGGATTGACGGGCTCCATGCTTACGTAGCGCCCATTATTACGGTCCGCGGAGCGTTTGGGAGCTGTCCACTGGGTGCGCGAGTCCCACATTGTGTCGCTTGCTATCCCATCCCCTAAGATGGTGTATCATCTTTCGCGTCCTAACTGATTCTAGAGGCTAGTGTGAACCTGTAAATATAAGAAGGAGCAGAGATGTACCAAACGTTTATTAGTTATTAGAGGTCTGATTGTGCTGGAGAGTCCAACGACACCGAATCTGTTCCCATCGACAGGTGCTGGCCATGATTCATGAGCCAAGAAGAAAGAGTCCCGAGGAATCAGTCGGATGCGCGGTGACAAGCTCCAGACGGCTCAGCCATCTGTACAATGTAGCCAAGCGGCCAAGTGAACACTCCTTCGCGGCCATGCTTCTCCCACCGCAGACGCAAACCAGTTCTGCCAGACATCGTCGCATGAGACGTCGTGCTTGCTTCTGTGCATGACCGCTACTCAGGTGTCGACCAGCAGGACGCCAAGTTCTCCCAAAAACTATAGAACATAGTGTGGTTCACATCATTTATGCCCTTGGAACATACAGTACGTACCCTGAACAGTGGGCGGCTGGACAGCTTCAAGTTGAAGGGTTGATGCCATCACGATTCGATTGGGAGCACTGTAGTCAACAAAAAGACCCTGAAGGCGCGCCCCAACGACTACGACTGATCATTGTTCTCCGGCTCGACATCATTTAGCTGTCCATCCTTCGTCGCAGTGCTTATTGGGAATGAATCACACTCATGGCAACATGCATACAGACCACCAAACACGGGAGTGAGATCAACCTCAAATATACATCAAACTCAGTTGCGGATTGAAATGAAATGATTAAATGTCAAACGGCACAGACACACGAGAACCCGCAAAACTGAGGGGTGCGCCGGCACTTTTAGTTGCGCACGTTGCAGGCCACGACTCCCGTGTCTGCTTCACCCTCCACCGAACTAGTGCTGGAGGCGGTCGTGGTGGTGGCGGTTGTACTCCCCGCCTTTCCAGTAGCCGTTCTGCCAACAACGTTGCCACCAAAGCCACCGGCGCTACCACTGAAACCGCCAGCGCTGCCGCCAAAGTCACCGCCCATGCTGCCGCCAGCTTCACCGCCACCAGTGGTTCCGCTCGCAAGCACACCACCGTTGGCCATCAGGTGCCCCGCCGGCGACACCGACTGGGACGCCGACATGTTCATGGTG
>JAASGW010000419.1:0-26309 GCA_023334395.1 Phytopythium sindhum | reverse complement strand
TAACGCCGATAGAGTAGCATACGAGTAATAGCTGCAGCGACAGCCATAGCGGCAGCCACTGTCGTGCAAGTGCAACCTTACCGAGCATCCGCTTGTTCCAAAGTGCTGACCGCGAACGGAAAACATACATGCACTTTCTCCTCATGATGCACTTTTCCTTATGGTCATGTACCGTGAGGTTTACCTCAAGTTTACGATCAGCACCTAAGCTGAAGGTCACGGTACTGCTGTCCCGAGACATGGCGAACAAGTCACTTGTTGCAGCAATGGACGCGGTGGACGTGAGCGGCGCCGGCAGCGACACCGGCTACGAGGACTTCTTCAGCGCGGAGCTGTTCCTGAACCAGGAGTGCGGCCCTCTGCGTGCTTCCCTTGCTGCTGGGCTGGTGCTGCTCCTCCGTGAGACGAGGGCCCGGCGCAGGCTGACCGAATGAATGAATGAATGATCGAATGGATACGCCCTCCGTGTAGTTATGTGACGCGCGAGTTCGCGTTCGGCGACGGCGTGCGGCAGCAGCTGCTGTGCTCGACCGCGGCCTCGGTACTTGTGTGAGCGTGGTGTGTGGTACCTGATGACTCGCTGACGCTGTCCCTCGTCTCCGTCTCCTGGCAGACCGACCACGACCTGACGGGCCAGGTCGTGTGGCCTGTGTCCGTTTTCCTCGCCTGGTTCCTCACGTCGAGGAGGGCGGAGCTGGAGGGCAAGACAGTCGTGGAGCTGGGCGCCGGTGCGGGCCTCAGTGGGCTGGTCGCCTCCAAGTTCGCGTGCGTCGCTGCTGCTTGTCGGCTGAGGGGGTCGGGCGTGGACCTCACCTCTGCTACTGCTGCTGCACTGACACAACAGGGCGCGGACGGCACTGACGGACGGGAACGAGATTGTGCTCAAGCTGCTGAACGACAACGCGCGCGAGAACGGGGACAAGGCAAGTCGCGTGGCTCGATCCGATGCCGATTGGCTGGATTATCTGCTCACTCGCCTCTCTCTTTGCCTCCTGCGCAGTGCGTGGCGCTGCCACTGCTCTGGGGCGAGCAGGCGAGCATGACGACCTTCGAGGAGCGCTTCCCGCATCCGGTGGACGTGATCATTGGCGCGGACGTGGTGTGCTGGCCAATCCTCGTCAAGCCGATCCTGCAGACCATCAAGTACCTGATGCTCAAGGCGCGCGCGCCGCTCGAGACGGTGTTCTACTGCGGCTTCGTGTGCCGCGCGCAGTCGACGGAGGACCTCTTCTTCCGCGAGGCGCGCGCGTTCGGCTTCCGCTTGGAGCGCGTCGCCGACAGCTCGTTCCTGCCGGATCCGCGGCCGGCGGACGTCACGTCCCAGCGCGAGCTGCAGCTGCTGGCCTTCCGCCTCGACCCGCTCGCCGACAACTGGAGCGTGCCCGTCGTCTTTGCGGACGACGCGCTCGCCAACCTACAGACGGCGTGCTAGCGCCAAGCGCGTGGCTGCGGCCGATATGAAGACGGCCACCTAATAGAAGGCAAGCGCATTGGACTGGTCTCTAGCGTCTTAATGGCATTCTCCCTCCATATCACACAGTACCAACCGTGAACGTGGCAGGTTGCCGCAAATAAGACGCCAGTACATGTCAAATAAGAGGCAACTCTTGCTGCTTTCCCCCTTCAGCGTCATTCCTCCATTAGCAGACCGACGGGCGAGGATGGAGGCGGTGACGTCGACGGTAGTGGCGGTGGTGCGGCGGCTTCTGAGGCGCGTGGCGGCGGCAGTGCGGAGCGCGGCGCTGTGGGTTGCGCGCGCGCTCGAGACGTACGGGGACGCGGCCTCCTCTTCCGTCATTCCCGACGATGATGACAGCAGATGCGGCTCGGAATTGGATCAAGACGAGGGTGAGGCGGTTAGCGCTTCTGAAGGACTTGCGACGGCCACGCCAGGCGCGCGAGACGAGCAAGACCAGGTGCGACTGGCGCGGAAGCTGGGCGCCCGCATCTCGCGCGCCTGTGCGCTCGCCAAGAGGGCGAACGCGAGGCTGGCAGAGGCTCGCGACAAGGCCAAGACGCGGCTCCGCGACCGGATGAGCGAGCGCCGCGCGCGGGAACAACAGCGGACGCGAGAACCGGCGGTGTGATGCTAGAGCGCTCATCGCCATCATATCCAATGCATCCGACACAGTGATGCCACGTGAGATGTGCGCCATTTCATTGGCGTCGGAGTGTTGTTCACTTCAGCGCCTTCACACCTGTCACGAGTATGTATGCAGCAAGAGTGATAGTCTTCTCGTTGAAGTGCACACCAAAGGGCGATCTCCTGCCTGGTGGCGCCGCGTGCTCATCCGATCGACAACATGGTAACCTGCATGAACGACACGGCTCGCAATTGGTGCGGAGTGTTTCTCGGTTTTATTAAATACTCGCGCTGACGCACACAAACGACTACAAGACCGACCGGCGCTCCGCCACCGCTGCACACCTCTCTCCTCTACTCGCCATCGCCTGGGCTCCGGTTCCATTCCCTGATTAGGCTTCCTCTACGCGTCCGAGTACGCGCCGTCGTCATCGTCGTACTCATCGTCGGAGCTCATGGTGGACGCGCTGCCCGCCATCGCGTGGCCGTGATCCTTGATCTGCTGCTGCAGCTTGGCCTGCCACACGCGCTCCTGGTACACCGACGTTGCGATGACGCGCTTGGCCGTGGCGTTTTCCACGCTGTTGTCGTTGTACGAGATCTGCGACAGCACAGGGCACACGAGCTTACCGATCGTGCGCCCCAGCATCTCCATGCTGTTGGCCGTCAGGTAGTTGGCCTCGACGCCCAGGAACCGCAGCTTCCGCAGCTGGCCGCTCTCCATCGCGAACAAGATGTGGTGAAAGCTCGAGTCCGTGAGCATGTTTCCGCCTAGGCACAGCTCTACCAGGTGCGGCGCGCATCCGTCGGCGAGCGCGTGGCACAGACTCCGCAGACCGTCTTCACCAATGAAATTACGCCGCAGATCCAGGCGCGTGAGCTTTGGACACACCTCGGAACGCAGCATCTGAGCGACCTTCATCGCGCCGTAGTCACCAAAGCTGTTGCCAGGCAGACACAGCTCCTCGAGATCAGGGCACGACCCGAGCATGAGGTTGCTCAGCAGCACGTCGGCCTCACCGTCGGCTTCCTCGTTCGTGAACAAGCACGTAATTACCAGCCGCTTGAGCCCTGAAAAGGCCCGCAACCGCATCTGCTCCGACAGCGCCAGCACGATCTGTTCGTGGTCGTCGTGAGTTACGACGAACCGCTGCGGGCAGTCCGTCGCGCGCATTGACAGCTTCCCGAAGGTCATGCCCATGGACGACAGCGACACGATCTCCAGGTGCTGGAGATTGGAGCATTGATGCAGCACCGAGTACGAGCCCTTCTTGGTCGCGAGCGCGCGCTGCACGGCGTTACAGCTCAGCTGCAGCGACGACACGAAGAGCGGGAGAAGAGCACACGCGCCACGGCTCACCTCGCGACAGCGCATGATCTGCACGCCGTCCACGTAGCTCCACACCATCTTGGAGATCTCTTCTTCTCCTCGGAACAGTATCGCGCCCAGCTCCGTCGGACCTGAAGGTGACGATGATGATACTGCCGACGGGGTTGCTGATGCTACTGCCGTCGTGCCGGAGGCTGGACGGAGACGCTTGAGAGGCGGGCGGGGCGCCGTCGCGTCCATCTGATGCTGCATTTCTTCAACGCTGCGCTTCTTGTGTACCATGAGAGCCGAGATGCCTGGGAGCGCGGCCGGCTCACTTGCTCTGTAGACCGCAGAGGCCGCTGCTCTCGTGGGGACTGGAGCAACAACAGGATGTGCGGCGGGCGACGGCGTGGACGACGCCTGGGTGCTGATCTCTCGGCGGATCTTCTTGTTGACGATGCCCGCCGTCAGCGCCTGCACGCGGCGCGCAAGGCTGTCGGCGTTCGTGTACTCTAGCATGGAGGCCGAGTGCATGAAAAGCAGCACCTCGAGCTTCCTGGCGAGCGCCCACGTCTTGTCGCTGGCGTTGAGCGCGCCGGTGGCGCTCGTGACGAGCTGCGCGTTGGGCGAGAGCAGCTGGGCGACGCGCGCGAGGATGGCGCGGCGCTGCGGCGCGTGCTCGGGCCGCTGCCAGGTGAGCGGGCGCGGTAGGTTGGGCGCGCCGAAGACGGCGTTGTTGGGCGCGATGCCCGGCGGCAGGCGGCGCGCTAGGGCGCCGTCCTCGTCGTGCGGGTTGTCCAGGAACCCGCGCGCATCGTGGTTCATGATCCACTGCCCGTCTTCGTCCCTGTACCTCGCCACGCGTGCCATCTACGGTCTAGTGCTCCGTCGGTCGGCGACCTTATCGGGGGGGAGAGAGTCAGAGGGGCCGTCCGTGCCAGCGAGTTGGGCAATGGCGGCACGGACTCGACGCCAGACAAGCAGGCGATAGGGGACGCTCGCGGTCGGACGCAACGCCAACCGAGGGTCCTCTCCTCACTGCTACAGACGAGTATCGCAGAGGCCGACGCTCGCTTCCTGCGCCTTCGCCGCCAGAGAACCCGCGACGCTTTCGCTTCTGTTCGATTGGCGCTTTGGGCGCGCGTCGCGTTGCGTGACTTTACGCCCAAAGACGCCGAGTCGCAGGTTATCACTGTGGTTCTCCCCGCTTTGGACGGGTCATCCCCCATTTTGTAAAACAAGTAACTATGGGAGTACCCCTGTCCCACGGGAGGGGCGACGTCGTGACTAGGTGGCGGGAGAGTACCGTGGGCGACACAACGAGAGGCAAGTTCGGCAAAGTTTAGCAGCATTCCTTTTCTTTTCAGCGGAAATCGAATTGCATAATGGCCTTTCTTTGCCCGCTCTGGTTTCCCAGTTGGATCTCCAGGTCAAGCGTCCCCAAGGTCGCGGTTGGGGACAGTTCATATCGCAGGGTCAACCTAGAGACCAGGCGACGACCCCATTGGCTGAAAAGATAGACCTAGAAAAGGAAATCACCTAGAAAGCCAGGAACCACGGCAACTTGTTCACTCAATGCTGTTGTGGAGGGGAACTCTTGACGACCGAATGCGCCGTAGGACACTGTTCGGAACGGTGCAACACATCAACTGATGGCCTTGCAGTTTCGAACACTTACAGAACTACATGTACATACCTGCAGATCAATTCGTATCGGTGGACCCCCTCCACCGAGCGTCGAGCATTCTCCATACTCTCCTTCAGTTCCGTGCACTCTGCTGGTGATCTGCATCTGGCCTCACCATCTCACGCTGTTAAAACAGGTCAGCGCTACGCGATGACCGCCCAAGTTCGTCAAAGGCTGATAAACGCCGCTCAACGCAAGCGCAATGTGCCTTTCCAGGCCGCCTGATGTTCGGTTTGGCAGAAAACCTACACCATGGAGCGCTTCCCTATACTGAAGGTGCAGGTAAAACAGCAGACGGCATGCCGCGACCAGACTGCTTGAACTTGCCATTCCGCGGGTTAGAATCGGAGTTTATTCCTCTATCATGATCTTGTCCACAGCATGCACACACAGGGCGTCCACTATCATCAAACGGCGAGGAGACTGCGCCAAAGGTGACCTCGAGCCACTCGCTGGTTGGGAATGCGCAGCGCGTGTGTCAATCCAGGCCTTGCTGCGTTTCTAGTTTCCAAGCCGTTCTCTGGAGCAATGGCCTTGTATTTTGCAGCATCTTCAAGATTGCGTGATCAACTTAGAAACCTCCAAAAGAAAATGCTGTGTACTGTACGAATCGCTGACCTTCATACTGAATGTACTGTATTAAGCAACAAGTTACGGTTACGCAGTCTACAAGGGTACACTCATACGGTTACAATTGTACCTCCTGAATCTCCGGAATGAATGTCGCGAGTATCCGCATGAAAGAACGTGAAGAAGTCGAGTGTCGTCACCGCCGCCCGCCAGATTAATCAACGCGCTCCAGCGGTCGCAGCTCCAGCCAAAGACAGCCATGGAGCGGATGATGCGCGCGGGCTGGCGGCGACTCCTGGGCATCCTCGCGGGCGCTGTGAGCGCGCTGCTCTTCCTGGCGGCGGCGCGCCCCGACAGCCTCCGCAACGGCCGGGCGCCGGCATTGGTGCGTCTGCCGCGTCCATTGTCGTTAATGGGTTGAAGTGTTGGCCTCCATCGTGTTCTAACCGCTCTATTTGATTCGCTACACCTCTATACATGCAGCTAAGCGACGAGCTCGTCGATCAGCTGACCATCAACGCCGCCGAGAACGACGCCTACGCGCTGGACGGATACCTTACCGACGTCTATGACTCCTACGAAGATGAAGACGCCTACGAAGACGGAGAGGTGGGCGCGAACGGTCGGTACAACGAGACCACGGCGCTGTACCTGGCGCACGTGACGTCCGTGTCGTACTGCCAGGAGGCGCACGTGCGCAACTGGAGCTGCGGGCCGTGCGCGCTGGTGCCGCCGCTGCAGGAGGTGCACGTAGTGCAGGACGCCAAGGACAACTTCCAGGGCCTCGTGGGCTTCTCGGCGCCGTACGACGCCGTCGTGATTGCCTTCCGCGGCAGCATGGACGTCCGCAACTGGATCGACAACCTCACCTTCTTCAAGAAGCGAGCGTACACGCAGTTCCCCGGCGTCACGGTGCACGAGGGCTTCTACTGGGCGTACCGGTCGGTCGCGAACGACGTGGTCGCACGGGTGAAGGCTCTCCGCCAGCAGCACCCCAACGCGCCGTTGCTGGTCACAGGCCACTCGCTAGGCGGCGCCGTGGCCGCCATCTGTGCCTTTGAGATGAAATACGTCGAGAAGCAGCCTGTGCGCCAGCTGTACACGTTTGGCAAGCCGCGCGTGGGCAACGGCAAGTTCAGCGCACTGCTGCGCAACGACTCGAGCATGGAGGTGTACCGCGTGACGCACTTCCGTGACATTGTGCCGCACCTGCCGCCGCAGTTCGTCGGCTTCTACCACACGACCCAAGAGGTGAGTGATCGATCTGTGAGCTGAGATGGAGATCCTTTGCGCTGACGACGGTGCTGCATGCGGTTTGGGCAGATCTTCTACGACCAGTTCTCGTCATCGTACCGCAACTGCAGCCGCGACGACGGCGAGGACGCGGCGTGCTCCAACAACTGCTCCATCTTCGGCTGCACCAGCATCGTGGACCACCTGACGTACCTGAACATCACCATGAGCCACATCATCTGCTGAAGTTTCGATCACCAAGGGCGTGTGTGTTAGTGGTGCGGTGCGGTTAATGGCATGCTATGATTGTATTCTATCAATGTGGGCTACATTTAGCGCGTGCTTGATTCGCACCGTTTCGAGCCTGATCGAGCGGTTGGCGAGCCAGAGTGAGGCTTGCACTTGATCCAGAGGTGTCGGAGCGAGCCACAGCACCAGAAACCCAGCCACGCGGCGCTTCAACACGGTCTGGTACGTCTATTTTCAGCTGCGCACGCGCGAGGAAAGCAGCAACACAAGCCCAGTCGTTTTGGGGGCGAGCAGACCCAACTGAGCGATAGATTAATTGGCCAACCGAGCGACCGAGCGACCGAGAAGAATGGGGAGATCGCCCGGGCTGAGGCTGCAGGCGTCCGTCGTCCAGGACAACGTGCCCGCGGAGGTGTGCGGTGGGCTGTTCATCGGGTCGGTGCACGCGGGGTTCAACGTCGAAGCGCTCAAGGAGAAGCGCATCACGCACGTGCTCAATCTCGCGGGCAACTACGCGACTTTCCCGGAGGACTTCACGTACCTGAGCATCAGCGTGCGCGACAAGGAGCACTCGAACCTGCTCAGCTGCCTCCCCATCGCCATGGTGTTCATCGACGGTGGCATCAAGGTCGGCGGCGTGCTGGTGCACTGCTCCGGCGGGCGGTCGCGCTCCCCTGCGGTCGTAATCGCCTACCTCATGATCAAAAAGAAGCTCGCGTTCCAAGACGCCCACGCACGAGTCAAGGCGCTTCGACCCGTGATGAATCTGAATGCGGGCTTCGAAGAGCAGCTGCACTGTCTGGAGGCCGCGCGTGGCGACATCTTCCTCGCCAACCAGCTCGTGCTCGCGGCAAAGATGAGATCGCTCAGCCATCAGCTCCAAAGCGGCGAGTTGCTGAGTGCTGCAGCTGCCCACACGAAAAAGGCGCAGCGACACGGGTCCTGCAAGAGCTTCCGACATGCGTCCATGCCCACCGGGTCCTTTCAGCTCGTGTTCGACGAGCGAGACATGCTGTGCGGCAAAGTTCCTAGCGGGTACTGCCTGTCGATGCCGTCGCCCCAGATGAAGAAGAGGTGCGACTCGAGCAGCTCCAGTACGAGCGACAGCAGCACGACTGGGTTCATCCCGGCGCTGAGGTCCATGGCAACGGTGTTCGGCTGTCAGGAGTGCGGCACGGGACTGTTCTGCGCGAGCGCCATTCTTCAGCACAAGGTCGGGGCTTGTGGCAGTGCGGAGGGGTCGACATCAGAATCGCTCGGTGGGGACCAAGTGCACTTGGAGACTGGTACTGAAGGCACCACTAGTGCCGGTGGTGCCGATCGACCGGCAGTTGACGTAGAAACGGGGGTAAAGAGCGTCGAGACGGCGGATATGACCAAGAAGAAGCCGCTGCTGGCGAAACTGCGCCTTCGACCGAAGAGCCCGAGCGTGTCGGGGGTCAGTGGCGGCTCAGCAGGGAAGGGCTCAAAGTTGGGAGGCGATCCACGCGTCAAGCGCAGTCCCATGGCGACGAATACCAGCCATAATGCCGATGGTAGATACCATAGCGGTGGCTCTAGCAACGATCGGTGGTCTGGCCTACTTCAGACCATGAGAGGACGCCTTCCAACCCACCAAAACAAGTACGACAAAGAGAACAGCGATAACGCATCGGCATCGTCCTCTCGATCCGCGAGCATTGAGGAGATGACATCTATAGAGACTGATCACATTGTGACCTCGACAGCAACGACTGGAGCTTCAACGACCGCCTCGCAGCGCGGCCAGGCGCTGTGGCGCTCCATCGCGACGCTGAAGGCGGCCAAGCGGAACCTGAAGGACGCGATCGACAAACGTGCGGGCTCTCGAGGAGACACGGAGACCGGCGGTCGCTCCAAGAAACCCGCCACAACTCCCAGTCAGGACATGGCCAACGCTCGTGACGCAGGTGACTCTGCCTTCCTCAAGGACAACACGCGACTGTGGGAGCAGGAAATCCGGCAGATCCTTCAGAGCGGACTTGCGAGAGGCACGGGCGATATTGCCACTTGTCTAGCGGCGCGGCAGCTAGGCGCGATCCTGGACGCGGACGCGCGATCGCTCGAGGCGGCGCTGGAGGCGCTGGGCGACTGCCGATCGTGGTTTGTGGAGCCGCAGACGTGGTTCCTGGACGCTGCTGTTGGCGCACCGACCGGCCAGATCCGCTGCCCGAACGACGAGTGCGCCTCCATCGTCGGCGAGTGGCACTGGGACGGTACCAGGTGCGTATGCTGTGACTAACTGTTCGAGATGGCGGTTTGACTGACGGTGGTGTGACTCCGACTGACGGATGCAGGTGCTTGTGTGGCGAATGGGTGGGGCCAGCGTTCGCCATGAACAAGAAGCGCGTTCGCGTGCTGGGTGTGCTGACGGCGCGCTCGAGCCCGCAGATGCTGGCAGGCAGGACAGCGGACGCGCCCGTGGCGGTGGACAAACTGAGCCAGACGTGGTAGGAGCGTAGTAGTAAGGCAGCATAACGAAGGCAGAACATCGATGTTAGCATTGGGAGCGGATCACGTGTTGCTGCTGTCACGCGGTCGGCTCGAAGTGCAGCATTTCGCTGTGCGTGTCCTGAAGCAGCGCCGGGTCGTCCAGGGCCAGCTCCGGCGTCGCGAGTCGAATCTTCGGTGGGGATGGAGGTGTTCTGGCTCGACGATGGGCTGGGACCGGCGGCGACGGCGGTGAGGCGGCGGCCAGCGGTATCAACTCGCTCTCGTCACCCATCGCTCTGTCCATTCAACAGTCATTGCCTGTTTGAAGTCCACAAGGACAGCTGAGCAATACTCAGTCAGACATGGAGACGTACGTCGAGTGATCGTTTGTGGACTGCTGCTCACGGCTAGAGAGGTGGTGGTTCGGCTTGCTCTCCAGCTCCTACGGGCAAGCATTGACCTTGATCAGTTCGGATTGACCTCCTCGGAGTGACGTCTTTGGAGACGTACTGCTGTTCGACTCGTGTAGACCGGCTGGAAGGAGATTGAAGACGCCGAGCGGCTCGGCGACGGTGGCAGTTGCTCGTTTTGCTCGTCGTTCGAGGGATCCGTCTCAGCCAATTCGTCGTCATCTTCGTAGTAGTTGTTAGGCTCCGTGTCGACACGTGACGCCAAGGAATACGAAGGCGTTGATGGCATTGCTGGTGCTGCCGGTGTGTCCGCTCGGATGAGGAAGCTCGGCCTGACGTAGCTCTAGCGTCACAGCCAACGCACGAGTCAGGTGTTGTGGGTGGCCACAAGTGATAGCACAGGATGAAAGGAGAGACCTGAACGCGCATCCGCCGTTGCCTTGCGAGCGACTGAACCTGAAGACGGACCAACATTGATTGATCCTGTAAGCTTGGCCATTAACTTTGACCCTTGGTCGATTGATAGACGCACCTCGCTGGTCAGTCGATTGAGCGCCGCGAGTTCGTCGTTGAGTTTGGCGGTGGACGCTCCACTGAGGCTCGCATCGCGTAGGAGCGACTCGAAGACGGACGGCCCAGGCGTAAACGCGGCGACCGATGCTGTCGCGTAGGAGCCGCCAATTGGAGCTGCATTCATCATGGTGGCGGGAGGCGGCGTGCTGGAGAACTGGAAATTGTTGGCGCCCTGGTCGCCGCCGTCTGCGACCGGATACTGCGACGTGCGGTAGTTCGGCTGAGGATGGACGTCCATCAGGCGCGAAGGCGACCCCGGAGCATCATTTGCAGCACTATTGAGCGGCTGGTGCGGCATGGATGCCGCTCGCTTGGGCGATCTAGACAGTGGCGAGGCCACGGGCTGTGTTTGTGGGTACTGCTGCGGCTCCCGCGACTGGTCCTGTCGGATACGCGTGCACACAACAGCGTTAAACCAGGAGGCCCAACTCACCAGCATCCACAACAGTGAGAACCATCATTTCCCGCTCGGTCTGCTGCTCCTGCGCCCTGTGCGCCCTCTCGGCATCGTGACGCGCGTTCTTCTGCCGGATCTGGCGGAGTAAAAAAACATCAGCCCCTCAGCACCAACGCACAGACGCCCACCGACCCACACCTGCTCCTGCAGCAGCGCCGCGTACTCGCGCTGCTGGTTGGCGCGCTCCTCCCGCTCCGAAGAGCTCGCGCCGTGCAACACGCTGCGCCGCCCCGCCATCATCGCGCAGTAGCTCGAAAGGGTGCGCTTCAACGTGGGAACCGTTGGTGTCCGGCTAGGTACGACGTACAAAACTATACAAACACCAAGACAGTTTGCTGGCTACACTCATCACCTCCTTCTGACCGCACATTCAACCACCACACTCAGTTCGGTATCACATCAGCAGCACCACCAGGAGTAGCAGCTCCCTAGCCAAGTATGTGGACGCTACGGAAAGCTGCGAGTCGCTGCGCGCCCTTGTCCACGTTGTCTGCCACCTCCCGCGCTTCGGCCGCGGCTGGAACGTCGCTCGCGCGGTCGACGTCGACGTCCGCGGGCATCCCGATCATCTCGCTGGACGACCCGATGGCGGCGCAGGGCGACCACCTGGCGGACGCGTTCACCGAGTTTGGCTGCTGCTACCTGACGGGCCACGGCATCTCGAGTGCGCTCGAGGCGTCCGTCATGGCGAGCGCGCAGTCGTTCTGCGCGCTGCCCGAGAGCGTCAAGGAGGCCATCCCGGTGGTGCAGAGCGGCGACGGATTCACGCGCGGATTCATCGGGATCGGCAAGGAGAGCGGCAGCGCCGAGCGCGTGGAGGTCAAGGAGGCGTTTTCGTACGGCTACGAGTGGGAGGAGGACCGCACGTCCTTCGCCAACGGACTGCAGGGCGCGAACGTGTGGCCGTCGGAACACGACTGGCCTGTGGAGAATCGCCGCGTGATGAACCAGTTCTTCGGCAAGATGGTGGGCGCGTCACGCGCCGTCTCTCGCCACTTGTCGCGCAGTCTGTACGCGGACGAGGGCTTCCTCGACGGCTTCTGCCAGCAGGGAGACACGATCTCCATCATGCGGTTGTTCCACTACTTCCCGTACGCCAAGTACGGGTCCAAGCCAGTGCCCGACGGTTTCCAGGAGTTCATCGGCTCCAGCCCGCACACGGACTGGGGCTTTCTCACGCTCATCCTGCAGGACCCCGTGGGCGGGCTGCAGGTGCTGCACCGCAACGAGTGGATCGACGTGCCGTACGTGCCTGGCACGCTCGTGGCCAACGCCGGCGACTACCTGTCGCTCACCACGAACGGCCGGTGCCTGTCGCCTGTGCACCGCGTGATCGCGGACGACCGCGAGCGGTACTCGATGGTGTTCTTCTACTACCCGGACTTCGACGCGGTCATCCCGTCCGTGGAGGAGGAAGCGCTGCGCATCGGAGGCGGCATGTCGCAGGCCGCGGGCGAGAACGCGTGCTTCAACAACCTGCTGGACGGCACCGTGCGCAACGTGGACGGGTCCTTCGGCGAGTACATCATGGACAAGTGGGCAGGCGTCCAGCGCTCTTGAGGTGGGAGGCGTTTTAGTCGGAACAAGAAGAGCTCCTCGTGCGTTCTTATCACAGAGTTTTGTTCGCTGAGGATCGTGTGTAATGAGTTCTTGATTGGCGCTGGTTCTTATTCCTTCCGCTGGTGCTCCTGCTCGTCCCAACGCTTGCGGACCTCGGGCGTCATGGCCGACTTGATACCCTCGACCAGCGGCGCGTCCTGCTCCAGCTCCTTCTGTTGTCAACGAGCAGCTCACAGTGAGCGACCACGCAGGGATCGCCATGCATGGAGAGATGCTGCTGGACGCACCAAGAAGCACTGCGAGTAGGCCTTGTACTCGTCCTGGCAACCCACACGGCCGTGCGCCTTCTGCTGCAGGAACACGTCCTTGTACCACTGGTCGAAGCACTGATCGTACCTGCATCACGGCAGCGCAAGAAGATGTCACTGGCTATACAACGACAGGCAGGGCAGTCACCGCACTCGACACACGTACGCAGCCTTCTTCTGCCAGCATCCGGCGTCCTCGGCGTCAGCCGCCGGCGTCGCGGGCGGCGCTTTCTCGGCCATCTTCGTCACTCAATTGCGCTTTCTGCGGTAGGTTTGGGCCGTCCAATAGTGAGCCGGTTTTGTATACCAGCCCAACTGATGGGCATCAAGGGAGCGCTCTATTTCAAAAGAGGACTCAAACACCTCAAACGCCAATTATATGAAGAAATGTATGTTAAAATAGTACCCTCAGCTCGTGCCCCTTCATGCTAGTCATCGGTCTGCCCATGAGCTTGTG
Source organism: Phytopythium sindhum (assembly GCA_023334395.1). NCBI lineage: Eukaryota > Oomycota > Peronosporomycetes > Pythiales > Pythiaceae > Phytopythium > Phytopythium sindhum. The sequence continues at coordinate 12,959 of JAASGW010000419.1, read as the reverse complement.
GCTTGGGCCGCTGCTGGCGCTTTTTAGCGAGAGACCGAGCGCGCGGACTGCCTGGCCGCCGTCCGGATCATATATTTCCTCCCCTCTCGTCCTATTTCTTTTTCTGTGCGTATCGTTGCGTGGTGGCTGCTCTCGCTCACCCCCGGCTCGGCCGTCTCGGTGTGTCTTGTGCCACTCCACGCGTCCGTCGGCGCGGAGCGAGCCATAAATGCGAGTGGTGCCGGTGCCCCGAGGCTCATAACGTCCCTCAGCTAGCCGTAGTGCGCGCGGATGAACTGCGAGTGCGACTGGAAGGACTCGGTGGTGGACGGCGGCCCGGGCGGCCCGATCGACATGTGGTGGCCGCTCAGGAAGCACTTGTCGCACACGCGCTGCGGCTCCGAGAGCCCGAACTTGGGTAGCGAGACGCGGTTCGTCGAGTGCTGGCTGCACACGCTCTGGCCGCAGTTGCGGCAGTGGTGGCGGCGCTTCATGAGCGAGAAGATGGTCGCGCACACGTGGCAGGAGCGCGACTGCTTCCACCGCGGCGGGAACGTCGTCTTGGTGCGCGGACGATCGACCACGCCGCCACTGTTGTTACCTGCTGCATTGGGGATGCCGTTGGGATTGTTCTCTTGCTCTCGCGACCCGCCAAAGCCCCCGAACATGGTCAGATCATGCGTCTGGTGCGAGTCGAAGACAATCGGCGTGTTGTCGTCCGTTGCGATCGAAATGAGGTCGTTCTCGCGCTCGCGCAGCCGCTGCTCCGTGAGGCTGAGCGACTTGATGTGGTCGCTGCGGTGGCTCGCGTTGCTCATGCTGCCGCGGCCGTTGCCGTTGCCGTAGATCGGGTACTGGCCGAGCGCCGCGTCCTGCGGGCTGTAGAACTTGGGGTACGGCTGGTGCGGCGACGGCGACGGGCTGCTGTGGCTGCTCATAATCATTTGCTCGCGCGACATGGCGCGCTGGTTGCGACCCATCTCCTGCTCGTACTGGTAGCGCTGCATCTGCTGGTACTGCTGCTCGCGCTGCTGCTGGAGCTGCTGCTGCTGTAGGCGATGGTAATACGCGAACTCCTCCTCGTCATCTGTGTCGTCATAGTACCGGCCAGGCTGCTGCGGCCGGTAGTCGTTGGTGTCATCGAGGATGCTCTGGTGGCGGCGGTTGTTGTCGCCGTACGGGAGCTGGTAGTCGCTCACCTCCATGGACGGGTCGGCGTCCTCGTCGTACAGCTGGAGGTCGGCCCCGCTGCGTCCGCGATCGCGACTCCCGTTGGCCGCGGCGCGCAGCACCTCGAGAATGCGCTCACCGCACTCGGCCTGGATGGCCAGGTCGATGGGCAAGTGGCCGGCGTCGTTGCGCACGTGCACGGCGTGCGGGTTGGCGAAGATGACCTTGACGATGATGTCGGTGGGCGCGCTCTGGTGCATGCAGACCCAGTGCAGCACGGTCATGCCGCTGGCGTCCGTGCGCCGCACCAGCGCGCGTGAGTCGCGCATGGCCGTCAGCAGCGCGTCCCAGTCGCCGTTGATGGCGTGTAGGAACTCGGGGTCCATGGTCGCTGGAGGGGGCCCACCGAGCGGCGGGCGGGCGAGCGGGCGTACTGGATTGGTCAAGTGGCGGATCGGCCGCGGGTCGAGCTATCGGCCCTGGAGCGCGCGCAAGGGATGCTGGAGAGCCGTGGATAGACTGCAATCGAGCGCCCCGCAGACGCGTCGAGACTGACTTCCTCGCGGGTGACAGTGGCGCTTTTTGGGCACGGTGGAGCGCGCGAGGGGACGACTGGGGCGCGCGAATAAAGATCGCGGATTGGTTGAAATGCTGGAGAGGCTCACTTTCAGCCAATGGAAGCGGCGGATGACGGGTCCAAGGCGCAGAGCATGGGCGACCAGCGCACAAAGAGCAGAGACGCGGGAGGGGGAGCAGGGGAGCGAGAGAGGTCTCCGAGCCTGTCGAAGGTACAGTCAGATGGTGAATTGCACTGATGCTGGTACACACGGAGAGAGGCATTAGCTAAGCGGCGCAGCGACCACTCCAGTGCAGACGGCTGCGCCCGAATCAGGGCTCTTCCGGCGCCGACCACACCGCGGCTTTCGGTGGCTATTACAACAGCAGCAGGACCATAGAGAACCACAGTGGAGACCAGAGACGACATCTCAGTTCGCAGTACTTGGGTGTGTGGAGTTGCGGCAGATGGAGTTGCGTGTCCGTCAAGGCGGAACATGTGCGGCAACGCTCTGGACTCAGTCCAGTGAGCATATTTTAACAGCCAATCAAAGCCGAGTGTGAATCTAATTTTCCCAGGTCACTAATATAGTGTGGAATACACTACTATCCACTCTTATTTCAGGATATTTCCTTTTGTTTTCCGTCAGCATCCGCACTTTCTCGAAGCTAAGGCTTCCCCCCTCCTGATTGACGACGCTGGGTCGCTTGGCGGCGGCGGGGGCCTTGGGACGGACGACGGCGCGATGGCGGCCGAGGTGAGCGCGCGCGTGCACCTGGTGGCGGAGAAGTTGCAGCTGAAGGCGCAGGAGGCGCAGCGCAAGGGCAGCGCGGGCGCGGCGGCGGCACTGGTGGACTCGGTGCGCGACCTGCGGCAAGCGATCGCGCTCATCGCGGAGCAGGCGCACCTGCTGGCCTGTCGGCGCGGGGAGGACGGCAGTGGCGAAACGAAGGACCAAGAGGATGAGGAGGCGGAGGAGCTGCTGGCCGCGCTGGCCAAGGTGGAGCGCATGCTCGGCAAGAAGTCGGACGAGATGAAGGCCAAGGGCAACGAGAACGCGGCCGCCTCCCTGCTGCAGTCGTCCGGCGCCGTAGGTCTCGGGCGCAAGCGCCTAGCGGAGCTGCAGCAGCGAGTCTATGGGCTGCAGGAGCGCTGGGACGCGGTAGCCGCCGTGATTAGCGGTCAGCTGGTTCATCGACGACGCTCGAGCAGTGCGAGAAGCAGCGGAAGCACCAGCGCAAACGGCCACTCGGACACATATGAAATGGACGACGAGCATGAGTACTTGCAGCAAAACGCGGTCATTGTTGCGGCGAGGCAGCTCGATGCACTCAAGTGCTTGCTGCTGGAGCGCTTTCCCGACTGCCGGTCCATCAGCGACTTCGCTGCTGCGATTGACAGTGCAACGGTGGCATCCAAGGCAGCTCAGCAGCCTCATACGGACGAAGACTTTTCTGTCAGTGCAGAGAAGGCTGAACTCGCGCTCGAGCGCGCAAGGGCACTAGAAGAGCAGGTGAAATCGTTGCAGGACGAGTGCAGTCGGCTGACGCTGGAGCTGAAGGACACCAAGGCCATGCACGTTGAAGATTTGGCGCTCGCAAAGAAGAATGAGCAGCTGCTCCGCGAGGAAAGCGCGGCGCTGGAGGAGTCGCTGCAGAAGCTCGAACAGGAGTATAATGCTCGGCGTGAGCAAGAGATCGCGAATCTGCAGTCCATTTACGACAGCCAACGCAAGGCGAACGAGGAGCTCGAGCAGATTCTCAGCGAAAAGGACGACGAGATCGCAACCCTTAAGAAGAACGCCCAGTCGGACGGTGAGCAGATCGAGCACTTGCGCCACGACGTTGACACAATGACGCGAGAGAGTGCGCAGAACCAGGAAGAGCATCGTCGGCAGCTCGAAGAATTGCGGCAGCAACTTGAAGGATCCCGCGACCTGCTGACCAGTGGGTCGCTTGAGGAAAGCTCTGATCTCAACGAGGAAGCCTCAATAGTCGACTCTCCGACGGATCCTATTACTACTGATGCCGATGACGCTGTTCCGTCAGTGGACACCCCACTTGACAGGTCGGCCGAGCTGATGGAATTGCAAGCAAGTATGGTAGAGCTGAAGGCGCTCCTGGAGAGGCACCAGAGCACCATTGCTTCGTTGCAACATGAACGCGAAGAGCTTCAGCTCGATGTGGACAAGTTGCAGTCGGCAGTCACTGAAAAGGACCGAGGGATGACGGATTTGCAAGAGCATTTCAAGCAGCAGGTGGCTAAGCTGTCGCAGGAAATCACTGAGAGAGACCAGACGATCGATGCGCTTTCTGGGCAGCTCTCAGATGAGTTGCAGTCGATGTCAGACGTCCACTCGAACGCTCTGACGGAGTTGCGCGAAGAACTGGAAAAATACCGAGCTGACCACGCTGCCACCACGGCAGCACTCGAGGAGAGAAACGCGGAAATCGCCAGCTTACGCGAGCAGGTTGCCGAGTATGTCGAGCGGCAGCAGAAGACTGAGGCCTTGGCTCTCGTGTTGGACGAGCTGCAGGAGCTAACAGCTATCCTCAACAGCAGCAGCGATGAATCGGAAAGTGTCGTCGTGGAACAGCTCAGCGCAAAGGATTGGGCGACACCAAGCGTTTCTAAGCTTGGCAATGCCATTATCGCGCAGTTTGATGAGCTTATCGCCCTCAAAGCTCAAGCAGCGGCGTTGAACGCGCAGAGGAACGAGCTCGTCGCTGAAGTGTTCGCTCTATCGAAGCTTCTTGCTGAGAGTGTGTTTCTTCGCGATGATGACGTCGTGGACAGATCTCACGACGTGAAGACGCACCTCGCTTGGTTGAGCAGCGGGATCTCGAAGGTGTGCGAGGCGGAGAAGAAGCTGGCGCAGCTGGCTGACGATCGGAAGAGCAAGTGCGAGGATCTCGAGCAACAGTGCAACCAAGTGCGCACGGACTTGGACGCCTCACGGGACGAGAAGTCGGATCTCGAGAGGCTGACTTCGTCACTAAAAGAGCAGGTGGAGTCACTGAAGCGCGAGCACGCAGAGTTGCAGAAGCTGACGACCGAATTGCAATCGCAGTTGCGTGTTGCCGGGGAACAACGGGAAAGCCAAAGCGCAGCGACGTCCGATAAAGTAGAAACGCTAGAGAGCGAGCTTGCGGCTGTTCGTGCCGAATTTGAGCGGTACCGGTCACGGTCTCACACAGCTCTGAAGAAGATGGAGAAGCGCGCGGAATTGCTGAACGGCATGCGCAAGGAGAATGAGAAGCTGCTGCTCCAAGTGATTGAGGGCGATGCAGCGAAGGAGGAGGCGCAAAGCTCGCTCGCTCGTGCTTCAGCCCAACTAGAGGAGCTCACTCACTCGCAGCAGCTGATGCAGCAAGAGTTCGAGCAGTACGTGGAGGAAAAGACCAAGGTGATCATGTCGCTCGAGGAGAAGCTCCAGCATACGACAGATGAGCGCGACACGAGAGTGGCAGAAGTAGACAAGTTAACAGCGCGTTTGGAGACTCTGGAGCAGGACAAGCTCCCGATGCTGGAGACGACTATCCAAGAGCAGCGAGCAGAGCTCGGCAGCGTAAAAACGACTCTCGCAGCGAAAGAAGCCACCCTCGCAGCCCTGCAGGATGAGAACAAGGAACTTCAGACGAAGACCGTGAGTCTGGAGGCTGAGGTTAGTAAACTCCAGTCGCTGGTTCAGTCACTGGAGCAGCAGGCGCAGGAGCAAGCGGAACTCGTGACCAGCAGTAGTTCTCGTCCGATCGCTCCTGCTCCATCACCGCCCAGTAGCTCTAATGCAGCGCTGATTGACAACGGGCGCGCGGAAGTGCTGGAGAAAGAAATCGCCACGCTGAGACTGTCGCGCGCGTCGCTCGAAGAAGAAGCATCCGTTTTGCGGACTGAGCTTACAGCATTGCAAGAGAAGTTCGCGACTATCAAGGTGGCCCATGCCGAGAAGGTGTTCACGCTGGAGGAGCGGTGCCAGACGCTGCAGGCTCAGCTGGACAGTCGCCACTCAGAGAATGGCCACGCCGTTGAGTCTCGTGCCGATGAGAACACCAAAGATGGACGTTACGAAGCGGCGGTCTTGTCGGCGAAGCTGGGCAAGATGAAGCGCGACCTTGAGGCAAAGGACGAAGAGATTGCGCGGTTGGCGCATGAGGTCGAGCAGCTTCAGCACTCGCGGAAGGAGTTGCAGACGGAAGTGGCGCTGCTGACCCGGACGGCTGATCAGTACAAGGAGCAGCTGGACCAACTGGACAAACTGCGGGGGAGCCGATCGACGAGCGTTGATTCGGAAGATGCTGCCCAGATCGACTCGACTGCCACAGACAAACATACCGACAATGAAAAGGCAAAGCAGAACGCTGCACTGATGGAGCAGTCGGTGCGTCACCTCCGAGAAGAAGTCAAACGCCTTCAAGACGAGGTGCACTCACTCCGCGAGGAGAAGGGAGCGTGGGAACAGGAAGAGGAGAAGCGCGAGCTTGCGGAGCTCAGAGAGAGCCGCCTGGCGCTCCAGTCTGAGAAGGAAGAAGCGTTGAAGCAGCAGCAGCGCAAGCAGTTGGTCTCGTCGTTTCAGGAACAAGTTGATGTCGTTGTGAAGGAGCTGCATCGGTCGCTTGAAGAGCACGCACACGCGTTCCGTGATGCATGCGCCTTCCGCGATGCTCATCGCGGCGATTCTTTCCTTGATATTGCTTTGAAGGAAGGACAAGCGATCAGGAATGCGAACTCGCGTACCCGCCTAGAGTACGAGGAGTGCCTGGTGATGACGAGCGGCGTGGTGATCAAGGCTGGCGCGCGCTTCCAGTTGCCGGTGGTGTGTGCGAAACAGGGCTGGCGGGTCGTGTGGACCTTTAAGGTGAAGGAGGACGATGCCGACGTGGCGTTCTCACTGACGCGCGATGGTAGCTCCGACCCAGCCAAGAAAGATGCCCCGGTTATCGTCGAGCCGCAGCGTGTTGCCTCGCTCTCGGGCACCTTCGACGTCAAAGCGGACGACACGACGCTGCTGTTCGAGTGGGACAACTCGTTCTCGTGGTTGAACGAGAAGACTCTGGACTACCACGTGTCGATCCAGGAGCCGTTGTCGCCCGAGAAGCAGCAGGTGCGCGTCGAAGAGCGCCAACTTGAGGCGCATGCTCAGGTTCTTCGAGAAGGATTGGACGTGCTCTCTGTAGAAGCTGATCGCCGCGCAGCACTAACCGATGCTCTCCGTCGGCTGGGCGAGTGCGAGATGACACTTGGCGAGAAGATGAAGATGCTGGGTGCGTGGAAGGAGGAAATCATGCGCGTGAAGACGGAGACGCAGGAGCGTATGGAGGAAGCCAAGGCGGAGCTGAGCGAGGCGATCCAGCAGCAGGACGAGGTCGAGGACGACGTGAAGCAGCTCGACCGCGTGTGGGCCGACGCTGTATCCGAGCGGGAAGACGTGGAGATGACGCTCAAACTGAGCGAGGCGAGTCAACTGGGAGAGCTCGCGGCGCAGCTGCGCGAGCTGCAGGACGCGCTGGAGCGGCAGCGCGAGCAGAAGCAGGCGGAGGGCGATCGCGGGGACGGAGAAGAGGTACCGGAGACCCTGACGTTAGAGGCGACGGAGCAGGCCGAGGCGGACGCGTGAAATTGGTGTAGTGTGGCAAAGAGGAAACAGTATGAAGACCAGCCAGGTTAGTTCCGTAGGGGTCATTTCGACCGATTGGACTCATGCGCTTGCATTAGCTACAGCCGCTTCCTGATATTGTAACACTCGTGCTCGCTCGCTCCGTCCGCACCTGGTCACTGGTCATCCTCCTCGGGCTCGCCGCCCTCCTCCTCCCTTTCCTCCTCCTCGACGGTCAGAATCTGCACGACGGCGGGCGGGATCTCGCCGCCGAAGAGCCGCTTGAAGACGCCGACCTGGTCCCAGCAGTGGTGCTGCTCGGCGATGCTCAGATCCTGGAAGATGACGTACGTGGTGACCGTGAAGGTCAGGTCGCTCGACTTGATGGCCATGAGCGCCACGCGCATGGTGGGCGGGCAGTCTTCGGACGCGCAGACCTTCTCCAGCTGCTGAGGGGACGCGATCTCGCCCTGGATGCGCCACTTGGTCAGCATCATCTCGCCGTCCGGCAGGTGCGGGCGCAGCTCGACAATGTCGACGGCGATGGTGGAGAACACAGAGCGGATCAAGTTCCACAGGCTGATGGTCTCCAGGCGGCCGCGCGCGTCCCACTCGCGCACGCCCACGCCGATGCGGCAGTCCTTGTGCCACACGCGCGCGGCGTCGCCCAGGCTCAGGTACGTCGCGTTCAGCTGCTCCACCATGTCCGTCACCACCTTGGTGCGCTCAGCCAGCAGCTGCTTGACGCCCTCGCGACTCGTGCGACTTGCCAGCATCGCCGCCGTGCCGGCCTTGCCCAGCAGCAGCGCCTGCTTCAGGTGCAGATTCTCCCGCTCCAGGCTGCGCACGTGGTCCTCCAGGTCGGCCAGCCGCGTATGCTTGGGCGGCGCGACCCCTCCGCCTCCGCCGCCGCTGCCGTTGCTCCTCGCGCTCGACGGCGTGTCCGCCGCCGGGCGAGCCGCCACTTCGCCGTCGTCCTCTTCCTTGTCTCTGTTCGACCCGCGCGCGCGCTGGCGGGCGTAGGCGGCGCCCTCGTCGCGCGCTGGCGAGTGCCGCGGCCTCTTCCGCTGCCCGTTGGCGCTCGCGTGCATGGCCAGCGCGGGGGAAGAAGTCACGGTACTCCTCCGTGCAGAGGGGGAGGTTACGCTCCGGCGGGTACCGAGGTTACGCGGAGGGTTATGGCCGTCCGCCAGCTGCTGAGGTTGCTGCTGCTGGTGGAGCTGCTGCGGGTCGTCCATCTCCCCAAAGTCGCTCAGCAGCTCCGACAGCGCGACATACTCGGGGTCGGCGCGTCTACTAGTGCCGGAGCCGCCGCTTGCTATTGTACTGGTGAGGGAGGAAACGCCGGGCGGCTGAAAAACCGACGGAGATGCCGCAGACGTTGAAGAAGAGGCCACCTGGCGACGCGGGGGAAACGCATTAGTGCGCGGACGAAGGGGAGGAGATGGCACCGCCACCATGGTTCGTTTATGTTCTGCGCTTGTCGGGGCGGAGCGGACAGCGACTTGCTCGGAATTCGGCGGTGACGAGGCGGGGTGTACAGTGGGGACTGCTTGAATTGGTGGTGTTATGGTGGGAGTGGGTACAGTGTCAGCTCTGTATTTTTGTAACCTCCTCATCGCATAACAGCAACAGTAAACGCTGGATTACTCAAGTTTAGACAGTCGGCACGGTATTTTGTACCCGGACGGATACACTTTTCAGTCGCCATCTTCAATCCAGGTCGCTAGGATATCCACCCATGAAGGACTCATGCACTAGATCACCATCAGTTCTACCTCGACCCCCTCTTTCATGGGTATCAACACACTTAAGTGTGTTAGTGTGTTGTTGATTAGCAGATGCATCCAAGATGGTAGCAGGTGAATGACAATGCCAGTCGAGTCGGCTCTATTGTAAAGATCCGCTTTATTCTCTTTACAGTAGCAAAGCCAGCGAATCAATTGCTCACACGCATCTTGAGAACATGCACGATCGAAGAGACGGACTTTATGCCTGGTCTCCTCGACACTCGGCTGTTTGTTTACATGAGGTACGCGCCGGCGGCGAAGACCGTGGCGGTGACGACGCCCAGCGCGTTAACCGCGACGGTGGCGTCGTTGGAGCCGACCGAGCCGGCGGTCGACGAGGAGGACGAGGAGGCCTTGCCCGACGAGTCCGTGGTGGAGCTGGACGAGCCGCTGGCCGTGACGGTGTCGGTGTCGCTGTCGGTGCTCGACTCGGAGACCGTCGCGTCTGTCTCGCCGCTCGACTCGGCGACGGAGCCCATGTCCATGTCCATGCTGCCCATGTCCATGCTACCCATCGAGGCTGCCGTCGTGGCAGCAGACGCGTCTGCGGTCGTGGCGGCCGACGAGTTGGACGAAGCGGTCTCGTCCTGCGCGTACACGCCGGCGATGGCGAGCGCGGCGACGATGGCGACCTGGAAGAACTTCATTGTTGTGTGGGGGAACGGAATCCGGTACTGCTTGGGAGTCGGTGGATGTGTTGGTGACCGCGCAAATTGGGGAATGAGCGACCTGGAGGCCCACCCAAACGAGAGGGATAAGAAACCCCAACTCCACCCAAGAGGCAGAGAGTGCGGGCCGCGAATAACGCTGACCGATGGGTACGGTACGGGACCCTCTCGCACATTTCTAGCATATGTTTTCTGTTTTGCCGGTCGGTCGTCGGTCGTGCGGCGTTTTGCTGGCGAAAATAAGGGCGACAGCTGGATACCGCCTTTCCGCTTCAACCTTATGGATCCGCAAACTTGAACTTTGTATGAACCAGGGCGCCTTATGGGCCGCAAATGGAGGGTGCCGACACTGAATGTTGGCGCACGTCAGTTGCAGTGGATCGCAACCTTTTGTACGATACAAAATGCGAGTATAAGCAGCTCACCCTGTGTCTGAGAGTGACCATGCCGATGGTACAATACGACAACGCGGCTACTTTGCCGAACGAAAGATACGCCGTTGACTATAGAGCGCCAACCACAACAATACGAGCGCTATCAAGATGGAGATGCGGCAGTTGCTACAGTGACAATAGACGTCGACAGTGTGAGAAAGCATACAGTACGATGGCTCAAATGACTGACCAGTCGCGTGTGTGACAGTGTCCATACGTTTTATCGAGGGCGAAAAATGGAAAATTAGAGGCGGTACAGTATCCTTTTGCTTGCGACGTAATGTACCCAGCGACTTGCCTGCTGCTTGCACAATATCACCAAAATCACTCCAGCGGTGGCGATGGGTTGACTTTCATCACCACCAAGTTGTATCACTGTAGAGTACTCTATGAAAACACTGTTGACAATGCGACGACGAACGAATTGGACGCGGGCATGGAACCAGACGCATTCATGCGCTGGAAAGAAAGCCGATCACGCTATGTGATATTGTATCCGCCACAGTTCCGAGTGATCTTGTACTTCTCACGAGGTGGTAGAGAACTGCATGATGAGATTTTGTGGCGCATGGGTGCGGTACACCAGCACATAGCTCGGAGTCATTCGCACACCACTCTTCAAGTATTCAGCTGCAAGACCGGCGCCAGCTCATACGCTCGATTTCTTTGTCTACTTGTTGGCGAATCGTGACTCCATGGAAGTGACTGGCGCTGTGTAGAGCAGCTCGAACAACTCGGCCACATGCAAGTGTTCACCATGTCCTCCTAGCCCATATCCTCCGCAACATACCGTATGTTGAAGCTGTAGTTGTACTGTGTAGACTCGCTAATTTACTAGTGTGAGCAAGTTGTACAGTCGATAATTTCATAGCTTATATGCAACTGGAACTACTCGTATTTTGAGAAGATCTTCTTCTACCTCACCTTATTTTAGTATTCTCCATCTTCATGTTCGATAGGCGCCATCATTATCTAACTGATACACTCCGACACGTTACAAACCGCACAAGTTGAAGAACAAGCGAAGCGGAGACAAAGACTCGTCACTCCAGTTGAGGATCTCCGTTTCACTTGGGCTTTGTATGTAGCGTAACCTTGCGTTTACACTCAACCTCGTCGAAGCGCTCATTATCACTTGGGCGGATCCCAGCGCACCGCCTTCGCCCCGCGTCGCCCGCAGCAGTTCTGACCTAGCGGCGGCCGCAGCCAGCCCTCCTCCTCCTCCTCACAAGCCTAGATCGACCGACGATGCTGGCCTCCCGCGTCGTCCGAGCCGCGGCGCTGCGTGCGGCGCCGTCGCTTCGAGCGGCGCAGTTCGCCTTCCAGCAGATCGCCCATGTGCGTCGTTTGTTCCTGATCTCTCGGTGATCTATAGCGCGAACTAACTTCGTGATACTATGCCGGACGAGCGCAGAAATCGACGTTCCGGGTGCTGGGGCTGCAGCAGGTGGCCATCGGCGGCGCGGATAAGGGCGCGCTGAGCGACCTGTGGGTCGACGTCTTCGGGCTCACCAAGAAGGGCTCGTTCCGCAGCGAGAAGGAGAACGTGGACGAGGACATCCTGCAGTGTGGCCGCGGCCCGTTTGCGGTCGAGATCGACATCATGCAGCCCATCAACCCGGACAAGGCGCCCAAGGTGCACGTACCGCCACTCAACCACATCGGGCTGTGGATCGACGACCTGCCGGCCGCCGTCGAGGCGCTGGCGGCCAAGGGCGTGCGCTTCACGCCCGGCGGCATCCGCAAGGGCGCTGCGGGCTTCGACGTGGCGTTCATCCACCCCAAGGGGAACGAGGCGACGCCGCGTTCGGGCCAGGGAGTGCTCATCGAGCTGGTGCAGGCGCCAGAGGAGGTGATCAAGGCGTTCGATTCTCTCAAGGAGTAAGTCGAGGTGCTTGGCAGTGTACGGTTGAGGAGATTGAGTAGTGAGACTCTGTGTTTGGACGTTTGCATAAGCAAGCGCGTGTTGAAAGTGAGGCCTGCAGTGCACGCCAGGCTGCCACGCAGTGCTGCTAATTGCGTCAATCAATTTCTCCAGACCTGAACGCTTTTGCAAACACGTGGAGGTCGCGGAAGTGTCTACATGGTTCTTAAGCAAACAACTTCATCGCCGAGCACTAGTGGCCAACATCCATCGTCCTTCTTGTCCAGCGCCGCGGCCGTTCGATTCCCTCAAACAGTGATGAGTGGAAGGTGAACAGCGGTGTATGGCCCAGGAGAGTGAGTAGTGAGCAGGGATTGTTTGACTGTGCATGCAGCAAGCGCGTGATGAACGACAATCCAACGCACACCCAGCTGCTCATGCTGTGCTGTCATATTCACAGCACAATCGGCTCGAACAATATTAGCATGTATGGCTGCCAAGGATGCATCGAGAGCACTCAGGCGCGTAGCGTGCAGCGTACATGGTTTTCGCCTTTGAATTGTCTGTGGCGTACCGACCAGCACATAGGAAGCAGAAGCCTAGTTTGTCGAGTACATGTTGATCCAGGACATGAAGACACGCGGATGACCATTTACAGCGAGTTGATCCAGCGGGCCGGACGGCGAGTAAGATGAAGAGTCTATGCATTTTCATTACTTCAATTGTGGTAGTGACGTACACCATCCCGGCCAGCAAATCCCTCGCGTACAGTCTGTTTCGCCATCAAGCACGCCGGCCGAATATTGGTTTTCAAGGTGAAAAAGGTGAGTAAAACGAAACGATACAAACATTTTACTGTATTGTGTTAGATTTACCAGTCCAAAATATTTGTAATTTTGGTGCGG
>JAASGW010000418.1:0-26542 GCA_023334395.1 Phytopythium sindhum | reverse complement strand
TCGCCGCGATCTCGTACGTCGCGTCGCGGCACACGCTGATGGACGTTGCATGCGCGGCGCCCACGGTCATCGCCACCGTCACCAGCGCGATTGCCGTCGACCTCATGCGCGCTGCCTTTCTTTCACTTGGAATTTGTATACCTCCACGACTGGTTTCCCTTTCCAGACCAGGAGAGGAGCGGCTTGCTGCCGGACGCGCTAAACGCAAAGTGACTGCGGAAAAAATCGGATTGCCAGTCAGATGTTTCTCTGGACGGAAACCCTTGCCCTTGGCCGTTTCTTGCGCTTGAAGACAGCTGGTTTCGTTTGCGGAGACATCTGATTGGTGGAAAAGTACAGACGCTTGTCGCGGGATGGGTTTAAACAGTCAACTGCTGAAGCAAAATATCTGTGATCAGTAGATTTTGTAGTTGTAAACGTCTCGTTTAATGTATAGAACACTGTTACTAGATACATGTCGAAACCTTTTGGCGACTACTGTATGAAGCATGAGGATTGACTTCACCCGAAAACCGAAGCTTGGTGTTCGAGGTCTGGCTTCTGTCGTAACTATCCCAGTAATGTACAGTAAGGCGCTGTTCAGCACAGTGCCAAGTAAATTTACATGTAGTGTCCCGCTAGCTTTTCATATATCATGACACGGATATGAGGCGCCGCTACTGTGCGCCCAAGCTGTCACTGCTGAGAATTCTGGCCGGGTACCTCCAATCGCCTGGTTTCCATCCGCGGGTTGGATGAATCTGAGAACTGACATATCAGCTACTATATTAAGTTATTTGAGGGGGATGAGAAGATCCTGTCACATTACCTCAAAACACGATGAGCCGGTTGAGGCTATTTTTCAAAAGACGACGTCATTTCAATTGGATCTTTTCCTGGCTGACTAATAACATGATGGGTACAGTTGTATTCTGTTCAGGCTGAGTGAAATGATGGCTACACTTTTGTTTCCGTCTGTACAGTAGAGTAAAGCACGATACTGCAAGCTCTCAATGCAATTCTAGTTCAATTGAACAAACAAATGTATTACTACGCGACAGCTTCAATCCTGTCGCCGACCACGAACAGCAGTCAAACTAGCTGGTCTGCTCGTCAAATATTGTCATCCTTGGCGTTCTTCATGGTGTCACCATCGCGTGGCCCCAGCTCCTGGGGCTGGCGGCGGATGAACGCGCCTCGCGGTGGCTGCGGACCAGACGAGCCGCCCCGATGGCACACGCGACGAAAATAACAGCTCCAACTGCGACAATGATCCACACGCTGGCTGAGCCGCCCGAGCTGTTTGGAGATTCGCTCGTAGAGACGGCTCCCGCACCCGTGCTAATGTCTGACTCCGACTCGGTAACGGATGCTGTCCCTGGCCTCCGTTTTGTCGGACTCGGGATTGGCGTTCGAGTAGTTGGAGACGGAGTCGGTGTTGGCGTCCGAATTGTCGGTGTCGGTGATGGCGTACGAGACGTCGACGTCGGTGTCGGCGTCCTAGCGGTAGGAGTCGGTGTCGGCGTCGGTGTCCGAGTTGTAGGAGTCGGTGTCGGACACGGTGTAGGTGACGGTGTCGGACACGGTGTCGGAGACGGTGTCGGAATCGGCGTCGGCGATGGAGTTGGAGCCGGGGTAGGTGACGGGGTAGGTGTCGATGTAACTGGTGTCAGAGTTGGAGTACTCGTTGCTGGTACCGGAGTCGATCCAGTAGGAGTCGGCGTCGGGTTAGTTTCGCGTCGCATTGGCAGAAATCCAGTCGGCCTCGTCGTGCGGCTTCTTACTGGTGTCTGACAGCAGGTAGCACCTGTTGTTGTCAGTGCCAAAGCGGTAGGCTACACAAGACAGCTCCGCAATGCACAGATCGCAGCAAGCGCTGGGGTCAGCGACATTGCGGAAAAACGCAATATGTGTACCAAAGTACCCAACGCCCGTGTCTTGAGCTCCACATGTGCCCACAACCGATGTTGGCGTTGGTGTTGGCATCAGTGTTAGTACCATAGTCACTAGTGTCACCGTAACAGGTGTTTCCGTCACCGGACTTCCCGACGTTGCAATAGGGGTGGCAGTCGGCGAATACGTGACGGGAGTCTGTGTCGGCGTCTCGGTTGGCGTCTCGGTCGGCGCACCAGTCGGCGTCTCGGTCGGAGCATCAGTCGGCGCGTTAGTAGGCGAATGAGTGATGGGAGCATCGGTAGTTGGGGTGCTAGATGGAGAAGCCGTAGTTGTAGTGGCCGGTTCTGGTGTGCTTGTCGTCTGTGTTGGCGCCGACGTGTCTGTAGTTGATGTCGCTGGAGAGCTTGTCGTCGTTGCGGACGGCGCATCAGTTGTTGGTGTTGTCGTTGTCGGCGTCGACGTACTCGTCGAGGAAGAAGAAGACGAAGACGCAGGCGACTCGTCTGTAGCCTCTGAAGCAGACGCTGCTGTTTCGGAGTTGCTGCCGGACGCCGATGCGGACTCGCCATAGATCGACTCGACCGCACTTCCGCAGTAGTAGAGCGTCGTGAGCGACGAATCCTGAGTAAACCAGCTCTCGTTGTACGTACTCCCGCTACCACTGCCTGAAGTCGACGACGAGGAGGCCTCGTAGCTCACGATGTCGTCTCCATCATACTCCCACGTCGGGCAGAGCGTCGACGGCTCATCCGACGACCCGGACGAACTGTTTGACGCTTGCGCGCTGGTCGTGGTGGTCGAGGCGGACGAGGCGCAGCCAACGGACGGGAACGCGCAGCCCCACGTGTTACCGATTACGATCGCGCACTTGGTGTCTTTGGGCGCGACGCACCCGCCTTTTGCAGACGAATAGGACGCCAGGTATTCGTGGCAGTCGGCGCTGGCGGCGTCGCCCTTCAACGGACACACCGTGCCCGCCGGCGCATCCCCAGCGCCAGAACACAGCGCGCCGCGGTCTGTCGGCAGCTCGAAGGTGGCGTCGCGGCACACGCTGATGGGCGTGGCGCTCGCCAGCGCGACGCCCGCGGCCGCGGCGACGACCGCCAGGCGGAACATGCGCGCTCGATGTGGACGCGAATCAGCGACTGGCGCCGCTGCTGAGGGCCGTAGTCTACCACGCGCGCGCCCCCGAAATCAGTGAATGGCGCGGTCTCGACGGTCAGCAGACGGCCGATATCTACGTGCCGACGGGCGCGGAGAAGGCGAGGCGGATATGGCGGCGGAGGCCACGGCGTCATGCTTCCATTTTGACTGGCGTGATGGCACTTGGTCGCGTAAAGTGTGGCGCAGCATTTGCCGTGACTTGAGCCTATGGGGTAAAAAAAAGTATTTTACAGTACTATTAGGAGCTGGGGGTGCCATTTACGGCACTTTTGTGATCTGGAATGAGTTGACTCAACCTCTGAAGGTATCATCCTTTTTATTTAAGAAGGAAAATGGACTCTCTCCACGTTTACTGCTTCAAAGTCCCACGGTCTTGATGTGTTTTTTGTACACCAAATGATTTTTTTAGTGGTGTTTTGCTGGCCAGAAGTCAATTATACTTGCAATATCAGTTCTTTAAACAATAAAATGCCAAATAATACTGATTCAATAAAATGATTTGGCGCACTCCATGGTTCAGCGCGTTCACTCGCCATCGCATTGACGATCCTCGATGTCAAGCTCCGTGGCCTATGGACTCCATAATGGAGACCCCCGCTCTCCGCCGATCCCCGTTGGCCAATGGCTACACGCTAGATATCCCGTCCACGTTCCTGCCGCAGTCGAAGGATTTGGCCGTGCACCGATGAGTGGGGCTCCAACGAGGAAGGAGTCTTGGAGTCCAAGTGATTCGATCGACGGATGAATCTCCGTGCGGTAATGCGTTCCTAGTGGAAATGGATTAGCTCGAATGTTGGTGCATCTTCCGATTTGTGTTGCTGGCGAAAGGGTGGAGCGAGGTTTTCAGCAGTAGCAGTGAAACGCTCCATGTGTAGTGGCGCTTACTTGGTGGTGATGACAGTCGACAGTAACGAATCCAGTCCACCATAAATGAATCCTCTGTCGGCGAAGGTGCCAGCAATGGGCGGAACTGCATCAAACCACACCAAAAAGTATCGTTCAAGCGGCTGACGACAGCCACCACCATTCCACTGCTCTTGCGCATTTACCGAGAAAGGTTATCAACAAAACGCGCAGAAGAAGCTCAAGAGCAGCCCGAGCCGATCCTCCTCCTCCCCTCTACAGCGCGGGATCACCACCAGAAGCCAAATAAATAACACCGAAGAGCCCACTCGCACCTTCAGCTAGTCGCTCGCACTGATCACGTGGTCACCGGAGTGTCGGCAGCAGCAGCAGCAGCGGTGGCGGCGGCCACGCCCTCGCTCCCCGACGCCTTTTTCTTCTTAGCTGCGTCGCTGCTGACCGAGTTCTTGCGCCGCGACGAGGACGGGGCCGAACTCGAGGCAGCCCCCTGCGACCCGCTCGACGAGGACCGACCCGCGCTTGGCGCACTCTGACCAGTCGCAGACATGGCTGCCTGGAGTGTCGCCTGCTGCGCGTAAAGAGCAGCAAAGCCGGCGGCCGCGACGCTCAGAAGGTAAGGCGGCAGGGCGTTGTTGTCTCCAGGCATGCCACCGGGATACGTCACAGCAGAGTCGCCCATTCCTTTGGCGTTGGCCGTCGCCCAGCTGTACGCTTGCATATGGAAGTGCAGCTCGCGCTCCATCTCACCGAGAACGACGGTACGCGCCTCGGACCGCAGGTCATCCAGCGACCGCAGCCGCGTCTTCTTCTGCATGTGCTGGACCAGATCCTGGCTGGCCGCGGCTGTGACGCGCTTCTCTACGCGCGCCTTGACCTCCGCGCGGAACGGCGCCGACGTCTGCTCCAGGTACAGCGACAGCGAGTACCCGAAGTGCGGGAAGGTGCCCATGAGCCCCATAGGGTTCGAGGCCGTTGGTAACGGGTTCGGTTGGATCGGAACGTGCTTGGATGTGGAGCCGCTGGTCGACGACGACGAGCCGGACGATGGACGCAGCGCCGGTGACACGAACGAAGTTGCCGCCAACGGGTTCATCGGCATTGGCAACAGCGTGTGGGCTCCCATGGGCGGTGGAGACAGCGTAGGCGTCGAAGAGGAAGGAGTGGGCGGCTTCCCATTGTTGTCCAACGCGGCCTGATGCGCGTGGTCGATCTCCAACAGGTTCCAGCACACGGTGCATGACTTGCCATGCATGCTACCCTTGCTGTTGCACGACCCATAGTGGAGAAGCATGGCTTTGGCGTCGTTGCAGGGCTGCTTGCACTTGCCCACGGGCAGTTCACAGCCCATACAGTGGTTTAGCACTCGGCGCATGACGTCACAACCCGCAATCTCGCACGCGCTGTCGCACTGAGCAGAATGCAGCAGCAGCCAGAGCGAGCCTGCCGTCTCGGAGGCCTTCTCGGCTGAGAACAGCGGTGACTGCTTCAGGAACTCCAGCTCCGCGACCGACAGCATCGCGCCAGCATCCGAGTTTTGAACCGAGTGCACCAGGATCTGCTCCAGTCGCTTACGCATGGGCACCGAAGGTGGTTCGAGGGGGCGTTGAGGAGGCCGGCCCGACGGCGGAGAGCCCGAGTTGAGCGAGAACGGCTTGCCGTGGTTCGAATCATCCCGTCCGCGCGAGTTCGGGTGCAATGGCGGGCTGTGCGTCGTCTTGCGCTTACTCACAACGCCCCCGCGCGAATCCTTGCGTCGCATGACAGGCGTGCCCCGACGTTCCCGCATTGCCGACTCCATGAAGCTAGGAGTTGGCGCGGACGAAGACATCTGCGGCGGCGGCGGCGCGTTTATTGTCGACTCGGTGGGCGCCGAAAAGTCGCGAATCGCGTCAAAGAGACTCGACATGTTGTCGCGCTCCTTCTCCGACAGCAAAAGGTCGAGTTCGGCCGAGGTCTGGGTGTCGTCTGGCAGCTGCTTGTTCTCTGGAATCGTGAGCGACTCGGGAGCACCAGCAGTCCGCTGCAAGAACGCGCCTGCGTCATGCGGCGAGTGCTGTTGAGGAGACGACGTTGGCACGCCGAGCGCGTTCATGCCACTCATGAGGTTGCTATCGCCACCGCCAAACGAGTCGACCATCATGCTGTCGCCGAGCGTCATGGACGTCGAGGGCCATGCCGGTTCAGCCGCAAAGTTGGGCGGGAAGTCCTCCATCGACAGCATTTCACTGTCGGCATTGTTCAGGCTGGCAACAACCGCATTCGTCAGCCATGACCTCGCAAACAACCAAAGAGATGGCGAACTCGCACCTCTGCATGAACGGGACGACGTTGGGAATGGACGGCGGGGGCGCGATGAGCGGCGCCGACGGCCCGAAGAAGTTGCTGCCGGGCGGCGCCGAGTACGAGGGCTGCGCGAAATCCAGGTCCGGCATCATGGTCGAGTCGAACGACTTGTGGCGCTGCAGCTTCTGCCAGCGCTCGCTGCCGCCCTTCTTGCGCTTGCTCGCTGCTGTATCGACGACAAATACCGTTAGACAACAATCCTAAGCCGACTCATTACGCGTCACTGAAGAGCATTCGCACCGTTCTGGCGGCGCTGGAGCTCTGCCTCCATACTAGAGAGATTGGTAAACGAGGCCGAGCCGTGGAAGCCGCGCTTGGGCTGCCCCGCGCCCGCGTGCGGCGACATGAGGGCGCCGCCCACGTCGTCGTGGATCAGCTGCTGGTGCGGGAACATGCGCTGCGTCTGGTTGAGCTGCTCCTGCTGGAACTGCAGCAGGAAGTCGTAGCTCTTGTCGGACAGGAAGTCCCCGCCGTTGTTCCCGGGCCCGCCGAGCTCCAGCGGCTCCTCCGAGCCGCCCAGGTGCATTCCCGCGGGCTGGAGGCCGAGCTCCTCGTGCGCGAAAGCCAGTGCGGCCGTCGGGTCCTGCATGGCCGCCATGAGGTTCACTGCCGACTGGCCGCCGTGCACCGCGCGGTCGCCGTCGTGCATGGTGTCCCCTCCGGCCGTGAGCGCGCGCAGGAGCTCGTCCGAGCCCGCCGAGAGCTCGTAGACGCCCGAGAAGGACGGGCAGGACGCCGAGTACGTCATGGTGCCGGCCGAAGTCGCAGGCGGGTTCCGGTTCTCGCCATCCACCGCCGAGGGGTAAATCGGAAGCTGGCGGTCCCAGGCGGACGAGGACGCGGAGGAAGCGACGGGAGGAGAAGGAGGAGCTGCCCGCCCGCTCTCCGAGAGGCTCTCGGGTGGCGTCCACGGCATCATCTCCGCTTCTTCTGGCTTCGCTCCCTTCCCGCTTGTCAATGTGCTTGTGCCAATGACAGAAAGAGAGAGGCTGACAAAGGAATTGCGGTAAAGGAATTATGACATTTCGACTGTTTTTTTACTGGTTCTGAAGTCCCATCCTCCAATTAGAACGCGGAAAGGGGGAGGCAGACGAGGGGAAGGGATGGAGGAGCAGACGGGAGTGGGCGGATCCGCAAAACCATCAACCGAAAAATAAAGAACGGGTCGACCCGCGACTCGATGAATCCAACCCGCACAAATTACACTTTATTTTACTATGAAAACGGGTGGGTTGACGGCTCTGACGGGTTCGTGTCAAACGGGCCGCGTCCGATCAGAGAGGTCACATTTCGCTTTAGTTGGCGCTCTCTTTCCGTGACAAGGGGTGGGGCAGCCCCGCCCTCCACCGCCAGTTTGGCAAACGCAATATTCGATATAGCAGGTGAAAAGCACAGTGTCTTGAAAGAAACAAGTCGGAACAGAGCGATCTAGAATAAATTTTAAGAGGCTTTAGGCGGGCGCACCCACTTCAGTCTTGACATTCTTCCTGCCGTTCGCCCCGTGTTTTATTGTACTGTTCTCCTCAAAGGGTCCCTTTGACTCGCACACCGCCAAGCAACCCCCGCTGGGTGTCGCCAACAGTTGTGCTGCATCAATTACGGCGAGATGGGAGCGCTGAGTCCTTCGTACATGTCAATGCTTTCATGTCTTCACCAGCCTCTAGCACACAGTGTGAAAGAATCGATTGAAAATGTTTTAAAGTGGAGGGGATGGGTTGCCATAGTGGATTTCTCTCGCTAGCAGCTCATTTCTAACGCTTCTCTGCAATTTCTCACAGGAACGAAGAAACTTCAGCTTTTATTTCCTTTTGTAATACACTTTTTTATTGTTACTATTGTTGGGCTGTTGATGGGCTTCCCCACGGAGCTTCCAATGTCATCAGGTGTGCATATACATCGTGTGAATTTTGGCAAACTGCATCCACGGGCACCTTCCTGCATCAATCCGCGTCGTGGAAGCCAAGTCGACGTGATGGCGAGGCGCATCCCCGCTTGAGAAGAGTTCCATTGCTGGCACAGTTGCGACTCGCGTGTCGTGATGGGAGCGCACGACTGGGAGACCGGGACTGATCGACTTGACCGCGTCCGGCTTTGCGCCTGCACCAGCACTCCCGTTCCGATTCCGAGGAGCGAAGTCACTCCGGGTCGGGGCTCCGCTGGGGTTGGACGGAGCTGCTCCCACTCGCTTGGGCAGGTCGAGATCCGTTCTGTGCTGCATCACCTCCAGTACGCTTGGAAACCTGCAGTCTCTACGTACGTAATATACAGGATTACGCAGTTCATGCTGGGCGGTCTGGCTGTACGCATCAGGGCATCACACTGCACCCGACATCGAACAAGATCTGGTGCACGGCAATGGCTTGATGCACGTGGCGTACGCGTGCGTGGCGGGCTTTCACCCGGAGTCTGATCATCCGACTGATGCTATGGGGCCTGGCGGGGTGTGACACAAACCTTGCACGGACCTGTCGAATGACTTCGGTGTCGGTCCGAACCGGAATGCACAGGCACCGAATCGAAGTCACCAAAGTAGCCAGGCTTGCTTCCCACCGCCCGGTGCGCTGATACTGGCAGCATCGCTCAAGAACACAGTGAACAAGAATGCTAAACGTGCAATGACTGATGTCGGCACGGTGGGAAATGCATAGCAATAATAATTAAACACGGAGGTATCTCTACACTTGACGTCCTTGGTACTGTACACTCTATCACTAATGCTTCGTTCGGCGTCCTCCTGCGTTCCACTGCCGTGCTCCTAAATACGGTCGTCTATTCTCCTCTATTTCCCCTCGTGACTCAGCTCGCGCTCGGGTCGGTGCGGTAGCTGAAAGACGACAGGTAGAGCCCTCGGAGCAGCTCGAAGTCGTCGTCCGCGCTGCCGCGCATCCGGCGCAGCAGGTCCTCCTCCTTGGCGAGCTCTCGCTTCTGATGTCGTCGGTAGACCGCCAGAGCAGCAGCCAGCACCGCAACCGAGCCACAGACGCTCCCAACAACGATCAGCGCCAACTTGTACCGGTTGCGCGACGACGCAAGGCTGTCGACTTGTGCGTCTGTCGATGACGAGTTGGAGCTCGACAAGGAAGTGGCACCGGCACTACTTGACTGCAGTGACTCGCCATCGTCAGCGTCCCCACTCGACGAGATGGGGTCCAGCTCTCCATCATAAGCGTCGGTCACGTTCAGCACCAAAGCGCTGAGTGTGCTCGGTACCGCAAGGCTGGCAGGCGGTAGCTCGTCTAGGCACGACGCGTCCACACTGCCTAGATTGCCGTTGGACTGGATAAAAGACGCGAGGACTTGCCGCCCGCATGACGAACCGTCAGCCAAGATCGTGCTGTCCACGACATTGTGCGTACCATTGGCAACGACGAACAACTGCTTCCCGCCTCCGGAATTGATCACGTTCTCCAGCGCCTTCGCGTATTTGGTCGGCGCCAACCCATCCATGTCACCACTTAGCACAAGCACACTGGTCGACCTGGGCAACGAGACGTTTGCGGTGCTGAGACTGTCGCGCTCGAAGGCCAACAGCCGCTCTCCGGACGTGGTGATTCCGTCACACGATGACGAGGAGTCCCCAGTGAACAAGCAATACGCAGCCAACTTGTCGTAGGCTTGTCCATCGCTGATTCGTGAGGTCGTGAAACGCTTCAGCAGCTCCAAATCGTCGGGCGAAGGTGATTCCCACAGCTCGCTAAACGCCTGGATCGCATGCACCAGCTCCAGTGAGTTGTCGCGCTCTTTAATCGTCTCCGCAAGCTTTTTGGAAAGACGAGAGAGAACGCCAACGTCTTCTGTGCCGCACCGGTTGACACGGTAGATCATCACAGGTACGAGCGGGCGAAGTGCTGGGTCCTCCATCAATACGGCTAACTGCTTGCGAAGCAGATACGATGGCGGAGTCGATGGTGCAGCAGAAGATGACGCCGACGACGACTCGAATCCCGCAGCGCTATTGCCGTTGCTGCTGCTGGAATTTGTGACCTCGTTCGTGAACAGCTCGGAGCAGTCGGTGCCTGCATCCAGTCGCACAAATGCTGCCTCCAACGTGGCTGACACATTCGTGAGACTCGTGTTGGGGAACATTGCAGCACAGTCGCCGTCGCTCATACACCAGTCCAAAAACGCGTCGCCGATCTCTCCGAACTCGGCATCCCCTCTCGACACACTCGATGCTGTTTGGGAATCCGCCGTCGCCAGCGGACTGTCCATGACGTATCCGACAACCCCACTGGTCTCAAGCTGCATCATTCGCTGCGCGATGTATGTGCCATAACCCATTGCGTACACCACCACGTCTTTATCTTCGCCAACATCGGACGTCTCGGTCTGATACGTCTCAATGATTGTTTTCAGGTCATGTGCGGCGCTTGTGAGGGAGAACGCGGCCAGACGATCACCATACAGCGCTCGCACGTCGTCTGCACACTGCTGCACCTCGCTAGACGTTGGTTGGCGCTCAGGGCTGAAGACAGCGGATGCCAAGTCGACGCTGCATGTCAGCGGCGAGCTCTGGCCAGTACCGCGCATGTCCATCCTGTAGATACTGGTGGTACCGTTGAGCTGCTCGTACAGAAGTGTCATCTGGTTATCTGCTTCGGACGCTGACTGCGCGTCCGGCCGGTCAGGAATATACCAAACACTTGTGGTCGGATTGGCCGAGGTGGACGGGATACGCTTGATGAAGACGTTGACCGTGTAGTTGTCAGGGTCGGAACAGACACCGTCGTGGCACAGTGGCAGCGCCAACAGCGTGCACTGTGCACCGAGGTTTCTGGCTGTGGCTGCACTGCTGTCGAGTTCGCACGCGTTCCAATCGGTGATCACGACCGGATGTTTGCCGTCACCGGAAGAACCTGACGAGTTGGCGTCCATGTCGGCTTGTGTAAGGTCCGATACGAGCATGAAGATCAGCGTGCCCAACAGTCCAACGGGCAGCACGAGCGGTGCCCAACGGCACACGGCGATGCGGTAGCGCACATGACGGGGCATCGGCTCTGGAGGTACTAAAGGAGGTGATGGTGATGGCAATGGCAATGGCAGCTGCGACGACAACGGAGTTGGCGGTGATTGCGACGAGGAGCCCGACTGGTAATCGATGTCTGGCGTGTCAAAGTCGACGAAGGAGATGGAGAGCGCAGTCGTGTCAAACGCGGTGATGGCGCCGATCGGCAGCCCGTTTGTCGGAGACCGAGGCGTGCTGCTATCGTCAGAGAAGGCGTCCGCGTCGCTGGAGCGCATAAACGAGTAGCTGCCGCTCTTAGTCTCTTCCTCCTCGTCCTCCACCGTGGCCACCCCCTCAAGCCGCCGCCAGCTCCTCTTCCTCAGTGAAATCCGCCCAGTATTGCCGCGTATCTTGCTGATGTCGCGCGCGTCTTGGTCACGGCGGGGCTACGTTGTTGAGGATGACGACGACTCCCGGATGCGCCGTAATGGAGCGTCGTCGTGGTGGTTAGTTGATCGCGCGCTGCAGGCTGCTCGCGGGCGATAATCGTGTGCGCGTTGACGACCGAAAGACGTCGGTCGAAGGGATTGGCGTAGACGCGTTGGCGCCGGTGCTGTGTACTTACTACCCACCAAGCGAAAAAATGCACTTGTCCCAAGACCAGGGGGCCGGAGGAACGACACCAGAGCCTCCGGCGTCGCGTGTCGTATTGAGGAATGGAGTCAGTCGGTCGTTCCGACCTTGGTCGCTCTCTCTTGCTTCTCTCTCTCTCTCTCATGCTCGCCAGTTGGCATCGCCATTTGGCTCGGCTCTGACCTACCCTCTTGCCCCGCTGTGCACTGCTATGATACAGACGGACGCATCTCCTACCGCTGATTTACCGCCCCCCCCTCCAACTGCAAACGCCTCCCCGCCATCGATCGCGTTCCAGGGCGGCGGTGGCGATTCTCGAAAGCGTCCGGGGCTGGAACCCCTTTGTTGTGGCGAATGAGCACCGTTTTATGCGGTGCGTACAGTAGTGACGAGCGGAGCACTCAACTGCAGGTTCAATTTGAACCGCCGAGTTCCATTGAGGGCAGCGACGAGCTCGCCATATTTGGTACCGAGCTGTGGTATTGCGCTTGTCGCCGAAAGGAGAACGCCTCGGCTTTGTGAGAGAGAACGGAATGGATACAAAGCGAAAGAGAGTCCAGAGCTTTTCGTCTCAGTACTGGTAGCTACACTTACTGGCACTTTCTGGGCTGGTGCGGCGCATTTCTTAGCCGATTCATTCGACTATATATGCCGCATTATTAGTCATTGGTATACCAAAGAAGGCAGAAGCGGACTATTTAAGGCGGACAACACCCAGTGTCCCGACGACGTGGCGGCTGCGAGCTTTTTTCGCCGTCGCATCGGCCAGAATTCCCTCGAAAACTCACGCGGTTTGATTCGAGAGGCATATCAGCGCGAGCGTTCAGCGCCGCTTGTCTCTAGCTTCTCACTTCAGTACTGTAGTGGTCTTCCGACACTTTCGTGGAGGTTCGTCGGTGCCCGCTCCTCTCGTCGATGGCTTGTTGTGACCAGAGAGGTGGCTGTTCGTTCCTGGGGCGCAAATGCTCCCGCATGACGTTCTCGTTAGCTCGACACACTGAAAAATCCACCACGACGTTTCGGTCCGCGTTGCATACGGCGCTCTTCCGACCTTCCGACCTCGCGCTCATGAGGCCACCCCGCGCGCCATTGACAGCGACCTCGAGCCAAGCGTTTCGAGGCGAGGTAGTGGTCAAGTGTAGTCCTCAAAGGACATTCACCGGTGTGAATATGCAACGGAACGGAGAAATGGGCAGCCGCAAGTGATCGTCACGGTGCAACCGGGACTGGTTATTTAAAAACTTTAGAAACTCGCGTGGGTTGAATCCGTGCTCTGTCAGTCTCCCGTGGCGTCGAAGAGGCGCGGCGACCCTTCGGTGCAACTCGGCCGCTGCTTTCCATAGATCGTTCAGTAGAACATTCGCGCTGCTTCGAACTCGGCCCTCCTCGTGCACGAACACTTTTATTATTTGGTCTTGCGCCTAGGGGAGCTGCCTTGTAAATTACCAGGCAGCATCGAAAGACGCGGGGTGGTGTCCAGTTCAGCATGGTGTTGAACCATGCGCGAACTGCACACAGCTCGATCGCACAACACTGCCGACAGAATAGAGAGCGGGAAGCTGTCTGGCAGCGGTAGACGCACGAAGAAGCCGCCTAGGGACGGGCGACAACAGTATTGAGTGCCCCAAGAACGAGAAGAATCGTGGAAAAAGGCTAGCTCTCATCTACGAATGCCAGTATCGTAATGCCGTCTCAAAACGAAAGTTCTCATTTCCCCAACGGAAAACGAAAACCGAAGCGAACCGTTGCCCTCCGGCATTTGCAAGCTGTATGCACTAAAAAAATGTATCCAACCAGTATGAGCTGAAGCTTTCTTACAGATAAAGCCTGCAAAAAAAATATTAAATTAAGGAAGAAACAAAACATAAATTGCAGACATGTCCCACTTCTCAAATACTGCCGCAAATTATCAATAGTAGTATTAGGGCTAGGTTCAGCCGTGCAGCACGCCAGTGGTGGTCGAAAGAATAACAGCTAATATTTCACTTGCATTCAGTATGTGCGATAAAAATCTGAAAGGCAACGGTTAGGGGGCGATTAGGGCGTCGGAAAACCGCTCAACGCCAGCGGAAAGGGCAAATACAATCGCATAAAATCGGTAATGTTGAAGCCGGATTGTCTAAATCTCTGGAAAAAAACGTCGAAAGATTTGGCGGTAATTTACACAAAAGTATCGAATAGATCCATCCATCGGCGCAGGAAGCACGCCAAAGGCTTCCGAAGCGGCGCCGATTGACTGATTGTTCCTCTCTCTCGCTCGTGCTCTCTCGCTCTCACCCGCGCGCCTATCAACTCGTGGCCGCGGGCAAGATCGGGCAGGGCAGGCTCCATTCCCAGAAGAAGCGGCTTTCGTGCGCAACAGTCGCGGTCGTTCCTCTGGCCGGTGAACCAGGTCGGTCTCAGCTTCACGCTGCGACCTCGCGTCCACCCATCGCGGCTTCCTACCGCCCGGACGGCACCCAGTTCGAATTGCTGGCACACGCGCGGACCGTCGGCGACGCAAGCGCGTTCCGAACTTGAGAGCGCAAGTCGATATCTTCCTCGCAACGAAGTGATCATCAGAGAAGCCTACCCAACGGGCGTATCGACCTTGCCACGAAGGACGCGACACCGACAGCTTCAACCAGATGGATACAAGTGCGACCAGCGAGAAGAAGCACGTCATGTTGGGCGCGTCCGAGGCCCGGACCAAGCTCACGGACAGCCCGATGGCTTCGGATCATGGTGACGACGTCGAGAACGCTGCGCTCCACACGAACTCCAACGGTGGAGACAACAAGAGGGAGGGGGCGACATCATTGGTCAAGCCCAGTGCAGTTACGCAGTCGGGTGCAAACAGCAAGGTCAAGACGGAGGCGACATCTCCCGCTGCGTCGACCTCATGCTCTGACCGCAGCGACCAGTGCTCGCCCGCCACCAATGCTGGGATCAGCATGGCGGACGGACAGCTCACGGGCGTGGCAGGAGCTCCCTTGAACAACGACACGATGCTGGGCTTTGATGCAGCTGCCGCCTACGCGGCGATCAACATCAAGGACCTGCCGTTCGACGCTCGACTTCTCTGTGATCCGTCCTGGGGAACGTACGAGTCCCCGCAGAGCGTTTACGCCATGCTGCTCGGGTCATCCTCAGGTACACTAGGTCAGCTGCTGCCGCCGCCCGCTATCTCCACTTCCAGTCTGCTTCCGTCTCCGACCGCATCCTCCTTCTTGATGCACCAGTTGCAGCAGCAGCAGTGCGGGATGACTCAGAACGTTGAAAATGCTGATGACGGACAACCTAGCACCGGATCCAGCAGTGGTGACGCCTCGGCCATGATGTCACCCTTCTACGCTAGCGCTGCTTTCGCGAGCTCGCTTGCCAGTCCGCATCCCCATCACGGCTTATTGTCGCCGCTTCACGCGGTGATGGGGTTCCAATCGCCTGCGTCCTCATCTGCATCGACGTCATCTGCCTCTGCGCTATCATCTGCTCCGTCGCCAGTGATCACCATGGCCGAAATGATGGCGGGCGATCCGACACTGCTGCTGACCAGTCCGACAGCTGCAGGGATGTTCAAGCACTTCCTCCCGTCGTATACTGCGCATCCTCCGCCTCCACTATCCACTTCTACTACAGCACCGATGTCTGTGCCGGGCTCGACTTCGCCGTCGATGCTCATGTCGATACCGCCGGCGACGGCCAACGTCAAGGACATGACGCTGAACGAGCTGCGGCCACATTTCAACAAGCCCATGGCGGTCGTAGCCAAAGAGCTGGGCGTGTGCATCACGCTCATGAAGAAGATCTGCCGGCGCAACGGACTCGTGCGATGGCCCCACCGCCGCATTCGCAGCCTGGTGAACCGCATCACATCGCTGCAGGTGATCGCGGCGACCGCCATTGGCGCCGAGAAAAAGCGCTTCCAGTCTCAGATCGGTGCGTTGCGAGAAGAGCTCTCGGCTGTGATCCAGAATCCGAACGAGAAGAGCCGCAAGGCACAGGCAGACGCACGCGCGCGCAGCCCCGGCGGGATACTGATGCAAGACGATGCAGATACGGAGGCGAGTTTGTCCGCGATGCTGCGTGATTGCGGTGGTGGTCTTGACGGCGCTGCGAATGCCGATGAGGCGGCTAGTAGCGACGAAAATGAAGCTGTCGCTACCGCCGACGAAGTGAAACCGGCCAAGAGCAAGGCTACCGGCACGTCAGACAAGAAATCAAAGAAGACCAAGTCCAAGAAGAAGAAATCCGAAAGTGGTAAGAGGACGAACGAGCACTCCGGTGTCACGTTCGAGCCCTTCGCATCCTTGGAGAGTCCAACAGTGAAGGACGAGGAGAGTCCGCGGACGGTGAGCGACCCGCTCGGCACAGCGAATCTTCAGAGTAAGGACACTGATGCGATCGGAGTCCGGTCAACCAAGAAGCGGAAGCGCGTGGGCGCCCGATTTGGAAACACGCTGCCTCCACCGCCCATCAAGATCCCTCGGCTGGATGAGCAACCGGATCGTCCACGCTGCCACAGCGCCCCGGAGCGGCGCGCGCGCGACAAGAAGAAGACGAAACGCAATGGCGACGGATCCACTGACGCGAATGATTCCTCCCCGACGCGCTCGTCTTGTGTCCGGCCCGCGACCACGACCAACCGCGGCAAGCGCGGATCCATCTCGTCCATCCTGTGCCACGCGGTGGACCAACTGTAACCATGGAGATGAATTCCCGCACGTAGATCCCAAGAAGAACGCAACTAGTGTATTCGAGCAGTGTATATTCGAGGCTATATAACGACGAATGAGTGCTGTACGACCAGCCCAGAGAGTGAAACTAGTCAGCCAGACCAAATTGAAAGCATGGGCTCTAGCAACAACATGGATAGTCACTGTTGATACACGGATGTGGTCTCACATGTCGACACTTCTAAGCTTGCTCGCCACTGCGAATGTCAACTGCCGTCGTGCCAATTCGATCGAAGACTCAAGCCGATCGGCCGCTCAAGCCCCAAGGCGCCAGGGTCACGAGCTCCTCGGCAGCGGTCGGGTGGATGGCCACACAGTTGTCGAAGTCCGCCTTGGTCGCGCCCATCTTGACAGCCACGCCGAAACCCTGCAGCATCTCATCCGCGCCCATTCCAATCACGTGTAGACCCACGACCTTCTCCTCTTTCCCGATGCATACCAGCTTCATAGCCGTCATAGACTTAGGCTTAAACAACGCCGCGGCGCCATCAGCAGCCGACGCATCATCGACCGGCTCATTAATGATGCCGTAGTACATGTTGACGAAGCGGCTAGTGTAGACCTTAACTTCGTCGTCGCCGAACTTGTCGCGCGCCTGCTTCTCGGTCAGTCCGATCGTGCCGATCGGTGGATGAGAGAAGACGACAGTGGGGATGTTCTCGTACGAGATCTTGGCATCGGGAATGCCGCCGAAGAGACGGTCGGCCAGGCGGCGGCCCGCAGCAATCGCCACCGGCGTGAGCGCAATCGTGCCGCATGCGTCTCCCACGGCGTACACGTTGGGACTCGTCGTCTGCTGCCACTCATCGATTCGGATAAAACCATGGTCGTCGGTTTGCACTCCCGCGGCCTCCAAGTTCAAACTGGAGGTCACTGGAACACGTCCAGCTGCGTAGATCACCTCGTCGAAACCGGTGTGAGACGTTCCGTCGGCCAGAACAAGCGTCTTGGTGCCGTCGGCGGCGCGTTCGACACGGGAAACGTCCGAATGCGGGCGGAGGTGGACGCCGTCACGCTCTAGAGCATCGTGAAGCGTCGAACGCACTAGTTCCTACATGAAAATGACACCAACCCATCAGTCATACCCTTTGTGCGTGTTGATCTGACTGGTTAGGGGCTCCACTCGGACGTACATCGAAGGAGCGGAGCACGCCGTCGCGGCGCGTGAAGATAGTGGTGTCGGAACCGAACGAGTTGAGAACGCCCGCGAGCTCCACGGCAATGTAGCCCGCACCCACGACCGCCACCTTCTTTGGCAGGTACTCGAGCTCGAAGAACCCGTCCGAGTCGATGCACAGCTCCTTGCCCGGGATATCGGGGATCAGCGGCTTGCCGCCGACGGCGATCAGCACGTTCTTGGCGCGGATTTCGCGCCCATCGACCTCCACGTTCCCGCTGGCGTTGAAGCTCGCGGTGCCCTGGATCAGGTCCACCTTGGAGTTGGCCAGGTTCCTGCAAGTAGCACCATCTCGCTAAGCTCAACGTCCACGACCCGCCGCCACAACCAGCACGCACTCACCGCTCGTAGATACCGTTGAGCCGGAGCACGTACGCGTCGCGCCGCTGCTTGAGCGCACTCCAGTCGAACGCGACGATGTCGCCCACGCTCTTGCTCTTGTCGTCGCCGCTCTGGTGGAACCCGTAGTAGAGCGCGTCGCGGTGCAGCACGTGCTGCATGTTAGCGCCGATGAACATGATCTTCTTGGGCACGCAGCCGACGTTCACGCAGGTGCCGCCCAGCCGCGCCTTCTCCACGACCGCGACGCGCGTGCCAGGGTACGAGGCGGCGCGGCGAGACGCGGCCATGCCGCCGCTGCCGGCGCCAATCACGAGGAAGTCGTACTCGACCGACTGCGACGAGAACGCACGCGCGAGAGCGACGGAGCGAGGAGCCAGCGCCGCATGGCAAGCGGCGAGTGGGCGCAGCGAGCGGGCAGCCGTGAGCAGCGTCATCGTCGTGAGGAGGAAGGAGCGGAGCAGGAAGCGGAGGAAGAAGCGGCTGCTCGGCTAATACGGACCGATCCTTGTCAGGTGTGACGCTGATGGGCATGCGAATATTGCTATGTTTCAGCCAATCACAGTAATTTATATATATATTAGCCAATGAAATGACGCTATTATGGATACGTGGATTGATTCCAGCGATTTTGCCTGCCAATCTAACAGCGTCAGTTGACGGCGGGCACGATGCGGTTGATGTTGTCTAGGCCTCAGGAAGCTGTTAAGGGTTTTAACTGGAGGGCTGGCCCGGTAGCTCTTTCGTAGGGTCTCAACGCAAACAAGTGCATCATTGATACTTGTTGCAGTGATCGGTACCCACTGCCCTCCGACCAGCTCGTTGGAATGGTCTGAGCGTCTCTAGGCCTCGACATTGCTCAGAGCAGCTTGCAGTACGCTCGATGAGAACGGATCGTATGCTGTATAGCCAATTCGCCAACACCACCCCGGCCATCGAGAGCAAGGACGGAACCGTATAGCTGACTCCCCACAGTGGGCAGAACTCGGCACGGTGCTCGTTTATGGCCCATGACCGTAACGAAAGAAGATCGTTATTGCACTAGAGCAGTTCAGGCATTGACAGACAAACTTGGGCGAGTGCGTGGCAACTCGCTCGACAGCCGCCAACACACTCGAAGCCGCAGGGAAAACGGATAGTTCAGAAGTTACCCGATAACATCATAGAATCTTTACAGATTCAAACAGGCAGAAGTCTGCTCTGCGTGTCAAGACCGCAAGCGCGAACGTGTCCGCATGCCGCGTGTCGCTCCGCGAACCTTGTTGAAGAGACCATCACACTACCATAATAGTAGCCATACCCACGCTTCCAAATGGCTTCCTAATAATACTCTACAGCACCTGTCCACGCATTCTAGAGATGACGAATACGCAACCAAATGATTCAGAGTCCGTGTCTGGAGGGATCCGCAACACAATGGCGGCTTTTCGAGAGGGGAAAGAGGCCGAGGAGGGTTCTTCAACGTGTGTTTTCTCCCGAGATTCCCTCAGAATCCCGCTGACGACGGGGGCGTCATCATCGCCGATTTGTCTGTAAGTCAGTAAAATATAGCAAAACACATGAGAAAGGAGCATGTTCATATCCTTTTGTAATGGATTAGGTGCAATGAAGCAGCTAGCGAACACGAACTTTTGCAGTCCCTACAGGTCCGATGCTCTTTGGCGAGCAGTTTCGGGTTACAGACCCCCGGTAGGTTTCAAAACGATGGAGGCTTGGATAGTACACTAATCGCAGTTGAACCCGTTCAAGCGGCTGTCGTCCTCGTCCTTTGGCCGATAGCGCGACCGAATCTGCTCGTGGCTTGTGTCAACTAAGATAGGTGAATATATTCATTTATGTAATGAGATAGGGTAAAGTGCAAGTGGTGGGTATCTTTGTCGAATCATTCAGAATGCCGTTGGATTCACAAATTAAAATGCACATTTAATTATCGAATATATACATTATATTTATTATTACAGTTAATAGTCAAAGTTTTATATATAAACAGCGAAAAATCGTAAAGATAATGCTTTCAATAGATTAATTGATACAGGTATTGAAATACACTGACTTTAGCTGGAGTGTGCGTGTCCCGCTGTCCTTCTCAGACAGTGATGCGCCGCTTCTCCTCCATACTGAAACCAAGTACAGCGAAACGTGGGGTTGTGGATTCTCCCATGTCGCGACGTCACCCCAAGCGACGCACGTGTGTAGGGCGGGCAACCACGAGAATATCAGGCGCAACACTCGCATTCACCTCCCAAACGACTTACGTTCACTATGCTGCGCACTCCTTCAATATTCGATTTGTGCCAGCGACGCCCCCTCGACTGACTCCCGCGCTCGATGAGGCGCCTTCGGAGAAGGAGGAGGGTGCGTCGTACACGCAACGCGCAACAGGGAACGCGCTTCTTCCCCTCGTCCTACCTACTTCCCGCCCCTCGGGTCTCATTTATCGTTTCGATTCGACACGACCGCGATCTCCTCTTGCTTCGGCAGCTCCCCGCTCCCCTCGGACCTCGACGCTCCACCCTCACCGCAATGGCGACTGGCAAGCGCACCATCCTCTCCACCAAGCGCGCGCGCAACCGCCGCCAGAAGGCCGCGCGCAAGAGCGCCATCGCCGTGTCAGCGGTGATGTCGACCCCGGAGAGCGACCCGCAGGGCGCCTTCTCACCGACAAACTGCCCTACCGCAGATAGCCTCGCGTGCGGGAAACTGCCCGAGATCACCATCATCCGGGACGGCAAAGGCTACGCTGACGATGGAGACGCGTATGCCAGCGAGAAGCGCCATGATGCTGACAGCACCGACGCCTCGGGCACTTGCGATAGCGATGACGACGAAGACGACAATGACGACGATGGCGAGCTCGTGTTCGTGTGCCGCTCGACGATGCCCGACTTCTGTACCACATTCGTCTCCGCCGCGGACGAGCCCAGTGTGCTCCAATCGCTGTGCGCAGCACGGCTCGAGCGGCATAGTCATGATATGAAGCCCAACCTCCGGCCGTTCACGGTGCGCATCCCAGCGTACCGGGAGACACACGGCGGGTTCGTGGCGTACACCATCCAAGTCACAACATGCGACCACCCACGGCGAGAGTTCACGGTCGAGCGCCGCTTCTCCGAGTTCGTCGCACTCGCGCAGACCGTTAACCGGGAGCTCGCCTCCGTTTCTAGTATTGTAGCCACTGTAGTCGATCCAGAGTCGGGCAACAGGTCCACAGAGCGCGTGACCCAATGGGAGCTGCCGCCGAAGACCTGGTTTCGGTTAACGCAAGATGACGCGCTGGAGGAGCGGCGCGGGAAGCTCGAGCGCTGTCTGGAGACGTTGCTGTCACTGTCGCTGCCCTCCGACGCCGCGCCCGTGTGCGCCATGCCCATGGTCCGTGACTTCCTCATGCTCGACATCTTCGGAGTCCAAGTGGCGGACGAAGAGAAGCACTAGGCCCAGCGCGAGAGGTACACGTTTGTCTCGCTGCTGTATTCCATCAGACCCATCAAACAACGAGCTCCGGTTTGTAACCTTTGTCGGCAAACACTCACGCAAAGACGCCGAGAGCGAGCGCCGCTGTCTCCGGGAACAGCACCAGCGTTGAGAGTAAGTAGACCGCGAGCAGCCCGGGCAATCCCAGCAGCAGACCGTCGAGCGCCACATGCACACCGGCACAGAATGCTGCCCCGATCGAGTCGTCCAGCATGATGGTCGGTCGATGTCTTAAAGAACTACAACCCTTAGGTTACAGCTGTAACTTATCATCACAAAAAATAACAAAGTAGCACCGAATTGTAAAACGTGGTTACAGCTGCTTATTTCGCCGGTGGGAACCAGGATTTGCAGAGGGATTTGCATACAGCACATTTTACATACAGGGCTAGGTTTACCAGCTTTTTCGCGTAACCATCCTCTATTTTTAGCTCCTTTTAGTGGCGTTTTACCTCGTCATAGCCGCTTACCTC
Source organism: Phytopythium sindhum (assembly GCA_023334395.1). NCBI lineage: Eukaryota > Oomycota > Peronosporomycetes > Pythiales > Pythiaceae > Phytopythium > Phytopythium sindhum. Next base: position 4,543 of record JAASGW010000418.1, on the reverse strand, counting down.
CAGGTTACAAAGCCCTGACGCGCGAGCGGTGGTTACACTCGTCCAGAGGACACAACCAGCGCATTTTCGTGTGGTGATCACCACCTCAGCAAGCCTCCGACACCAGAACTGAACACGCCAACGCCGTCCACTCCCCTCCCTTGCCGTAGTATCAGCTCTGCAGGTGTCCTTCCCAGTTCCCACAGCGTGTCCATGACTCCTCCACCTGCCCCGTGGGTCGTGCTCAAGTTCGGCGGCACGAGCGTGTCGACGGCTGCGCGTTGGCGCAGCATATGTGCGCAGATCCAGGAGAACCTGCGCGCCGAGGACGCGCCCGGCGTGTGGGTGACCATCTCGGCGCTCACGCAGGTGACCAACAAGCTCACGCAGGCGCTGGAGGCCGCCAGCCGCGCGGACGCGAGCCACGTCGAGGTCGTGGGCGCCATCGTGCGCCAGCACTTCGCGCTCGCGTACGATGTCGGGCTCTTCGCCGGGCTAGAGGATGAGGGCGGCAGTATGGAGCAGCACGACCGCTGGCAGCAGAAGTGGGTGGCGTCCGTCTTCGATGAGTCCGTCGTCGCGCCTGCCGCGATCGACAGCTCCATCCCCGCCGAGCTGCACCCGCTGCTGCAAGAACTCAAGGTGCGTGGCGGCATTATTTGCATCAGGAAGCGGGTGGTTGCACTGAGCTAATCATCTTGAGTGTGGACTGAAGAACCTCGCGCGCATCCTGGAGGGCGTCAAGCTGACGCAGGAGGCGTCGCCGCGCATCCAGGCGCGCGTGCTGGCGTTCGGCGAGCTGCTGTCGACCCACCTGGGCGTGTGCATCATGGCGCGCAACGGACTGACCGATGTGCAGCGCGTCGACGCGCGCGAGCTGCTCGTGAGCGACTCGGCGCGCGCCAAGTCGGAGGAGGACCGGTACCTGCAGGCGGACGTACTCCCGGGCGAGAACATCGCCAAGGCGACTTCGCTGGCCAATGGTAAGCGCGTCGTGCTCACGCAGGGCTTCATCGCCAGCACCAGCGACGGCTCGACATGCGTGCTCGGTCGCGGAGGTAGCGACACGTCTGGCGCGCTGTTCGCCGCCATGCTCCGCGCGTCCAAGTACGAGATCTGGACGGACGTGCACGGCATGTTTACGAGCGACCCGCGGTACGTGCGTAATGCGCGGCTCATCACGAGTCTTGACTACCGAGAGGCGCAGGAGCTCGCGGCCATGGGCGCCAAGGTGCTGCACCCGCGATGCATCATGCCAGCGCAGTCGGCCCAGGTCCCAGTCGAGATCCGCAACACGAACGACCCTCACGGTGCGCGCACTGTGATCCACCCACCGACCAAGTCGAGCACGTCGACGACGGACAGCCCTAAAATCTTAGCGGTTGTCAAGCGCCAGAGCATGACGACGCTCAGCATCACGGCGCTCGACATGTGGGGCACGGCTGGTTTCCTGTCCAAGGTGTTCGCGCCTTTTGAGAAGTGCGGCATCTCAGTGGATCTGATCGCGACGTCGCAGTTCTCGGTGACGGTGACGCTCGACCACATCCCCGGCGGCATCGAAGGCGCCCCGTTCCGCCAGTTGCTTGACGAGCTGAACGCGCACTCCAAGGTCGAGGTGTTCGAGGAGTGCTCGGTCGTGTCGGTTGTCGGCCGTGGCCTTCGCAAGGCGCTCGCGGAACTCGGCCAGGTGTTCGAAGTGCTCGAGGGCTATGACGTGCTGCTGCTCAGCGAATCGGCGGAGGATCTGAACCTGTCGTTTGTGCTTCAGCAGAAGAACGCCGACGAGATCGTCGCGCGCATGCACGCATTCTTCTTCTCCAACGACGCTCCTGCCACTTCCAACGGCAATGGGACCAGCAATGGCAACGGTGTGGGCGCGGGGTCGGCGCACCCGCCGCTCCATCCTGTCGGCAACTCGGGTACTGCCTCGCCTGTGCCGGTCTCGTCGCCGATCCGGCGGTCGCCGTCGCGCGACGCGCTGCTTGGGCCGTCGTGGCAGTCGCTCGTGGCCGCAGCTCAGTCGAACGGCTCAGCGTAGAGGACCAATGTCTGCTGCGACGAAGGCTGACACTCATACCTCAGAGCATCCTTATTAGAGTCGTGGAGGATGATCTCGATCTGCCCTGTAAACATCAAGACCTGGTACAAACACCGCTTTGTCGTGCATACTTCGAAGTATATCCTATTCACGCACTCGAAACAACAACTACTTCTACTGAGTAATGTAGATGGACACGGCGCTTTTGATGCTCACGGCAGCAGACGGATGGTGGTGCGGCTCTCATGGAAGGCGAAGCCTGGTGCTAAGAACTCGACGCGCAGCTTGGCGAGCGCCGGCAGGCGGCAGCGCAACTCGAGCACACTGAGCGAGATTTCCTTCTTGGTGCGCAGCGGGCACGAGCACTGGCCGAGGAGCTTCTTGCCGTGCCAGACCTTGAACGTGAATCGAAAGTTCTGCCGCGGCTGCGAGTGCTGCAGATCTACGTTGATCTGGTAGTTACCCTCACGCTGCACACACAGCCCGTCGTTGACGATCTCGAAGTGCTCGTCGTCGTGCGCGCCGTTCACGCGCTCCCAGTTGAGGATCCCAGGCGACTGCACGCTGCCGATGGCCTTCACTGATAGATACACCAGAGGCTGTGTAGTATCTACCGGCGGCACTGCTGCCGCCGACACTGCCGTCGTCGTCTTCCTGGCAGCATTGTTAGCTGCACCAGTCGGTTGCTGTGCACCAACCACCGGCACCACCGACAGCGTCGACGCGTCGACGCCAGGCATCACGACCATCTCCGCTCCGTTACTCCCATTGCCCGCGCCGTTCAGCACCAGATGCCCGCCCACCGCAGTCGCCATCGGCCTCGCTAGTCCCATGTTGATCCCCTGGAACGCCGCGTTCTCGCCCATAGCCACCAGCTGCCCGTCCCCCGCGTCCATGATGATGCCTCTAGCCATCGCGCTGGCGCTGGCGTTGGCATTGGAGTTGTTCATCGCCGCGGTCGTGGCGGCAATCGCATGGTTGTGAGCCATCGCAGCGACCGAAGCGGCCGAGGCGGCGGCGGCCGATGTGGCGACGGACGGCCCCCGGCGGCGCTCGTCGCGCGACTCGATGTCGCCCTCCTGGTACCGCTCCATAATCTGCGAGCTGGCGCGCCGCAGCCGCCAGATGGCCGAGCGCGTGACGCCATAGCGGCGTGCGATGTCCGCCTCGGTTACGGCCGCGCCACTCTCGAACAGCTTGATGATCTCCACGCGCTGCCCATCGGTCAGGCGCTTGCCCACGCCGCGCCGCTCCGTCGTCATGGCGGCGGTCGAAAGTGGCGCCTTGATCTGATTTTGAACGCGACAAAGTCGACAGACTCTGGGGAGGGGGAGAGTGGGGGAGAGGAGAACACACAGTTTAGTTTGGTTGGTCTGCGCTAAATCGACAAGAACCATACTGAAACCGAGAGAAAAGCTAAAGCGGCGGGAAATTTTGAGCGTGTCGGAATTGCGACTGCAGTTAAAATAGACCTCTTTGTTGTTGTATCACACTCGGTATGCGTAACAAATTGCAAACGATAATTTCGATTTATTACGGCTTTAGTCCAAAGGAGACTTGTAATCGACAACCATCACAAGCTCACCAAAGCAGGCGACAACGACTACTCCCGGTAGATTCACAGCTTGGCGAGCACCAGGTACACCTCCAAGCCGAGCGGAGTGCCCTTGGTCTTGAACCACGCGTCGCCCAGCCGCTGGACCACGTCGAATCGCTTGACGCGCGCCTCTTCGTCTTGAACAGGCCGTGCGATGTCCATGTACTTGGCTAGCTCCTTGCCGCTCCAGCATTCAATTGGCGCCAGGAACGGCCACAGGCGCAGCTGGAAAAACCCGGCGCGGGCAAACTTACTCTTGAGCTCCTTGACGTCCTTGCTCAGCACGAAGTACGGGTGCTCCTCACCGCCGTCGAGTCCCAGCTTGGCGTTGGCGGCCGAGACGATGGAGAACGCGCCGCCGAACTCCGGGCGTCCCCAGACTACAAAGCCGGCGAGTCCTTCTGAAGTGAGCACTCGGCACGCCTCGCGGATCATGGCGTCCGGATCGGGCACGAGCTGAAGGCCGAGCGTTGCAATGTACCGGTCCATCGATCCGGTCGCGATCGACGTCAAGTCCTGGCCTGATACATCCGTTTCGGCGCATTAAACGTTGGAACTCCGAGTGAGCTACCACAACATGCGGGACGTATCATTTGCCTCCATGCACTGGATCCGGAGGTGGCTTACGCCAGCGATATCACGTACGCCAAACGACAAATTCTCCTGCGCAAGCTTGACCATGGCGGGCGAATAGTCGGTGACCGTCAGTGACTTCGAGATTGTAGTCTCTTTGTGGCCCTGGGTCATGCGTCGAGCAATGTCAAGCGCGCCCAAGCCTGGTCCAGAGGACACCTCGAGCACGTTCACCGCATCTTGGAGCTGCATGTGGGAGTGTAGTTGCGTCGCCGTCTGGAGCGTGAGCCGCTTGTTGTTGCAATCCGTGTACCGCGACGACCGCTCGTCCCACTGAGCCTTAAGCGCCGCAAGTA
>JAASGW010000417.1:0-26548 GCA_023334395.1 Phytopythium sindhum | reverse complement strand
CTGGCACACATGCTAGAGAAGGGCACGGCGGGCGCTCCGGTGGTGGAGACGGGTTCGTCTAGTCCGTTGTTCACGGGCGGCAAGAGTTGGGTGCACTCGATCACGACGATCTCGACGCCGAACCAGGGCACGACGCTCGCCAATGGGTTCTCGGAGATCGGTGATACGGTGAAGGATCTGTTGGCGTCGGTGCTGAACGTTGTGGGCGTCGCTGGGTCGTCCACCACTGCCATTTACGACGCCAAGCTGGACCAGTGGGGCATCACGGCCAAGACGAGCAGCGAAACGGTGACGGCGTACATCAAGCGCGTGTTCTCGGCCAGCATCTTCAAGCCTGGCTTCAAGGACATCTCGCTGTGGAGCCTGTCGACTGGGGGCGCCAAGGAGGAGAGTACGTGGGTGACGACGCTGCCGGACGTCTACTACTACAGCTACTCGACAATCGACACGTACTCGGCGGTTGACTGGCTGCTGCGCAAGATTTCGCTGCCCAACCTGCTGACGATGCTCCTGCCGCTCGACCCGCTTGCTACGTTCCTTGGCGGTCGGTACGCTCCGGACTCCCTCAAGCTGAGTACCGACTGGCAGCCAAACGACGGCGTGGTCAACACGATCTCCATGGCGCAGGACTCGACGGGCTCGGCCGTAACCTTCAGCGGCACGTCTGTGAAGGGCAAGTGGAACAAGATGACGCAGCTCAACCGCATGGACCACCTCGCGATCGTCGGCACGACGCTGCACACGCAGGTGCTGTCGCTGTACGTGGCCATGGCGCAGCTCGTCGCGAGTCTGCCCGCGGACGGCGCCATCTCGCGCAACCTAGAGGGGGAAGTTGACATGGCCAGCGCTGCGGTGCAGGCAGACGCTGGGGCGAGCATCACGGCCGCCATCTCGAGCCTGCAGACGGCGGCACTGAGCGTGCAGACCAAGGCGGACCTGCAGGCGCTGTGCGCGAACCCCATCAACTCGTACGCCAAGAACTACTGCACCAACATGCTCAATGCGCAGACCACGCGCCGCCTGCGCGGGTGAACGAGTCGTCAGGAGCGAGAGAGAGGGCTGTGGTGAGTGTGAAGAGTGTCGTAATTGAGGCGTGATTGACCAGTAAAGCGACGCCATTTTCGTCATTTTGGTTGGCTCAAAAGATACTTTTTGTTTCGGTTTTGACGGATAAACCTAACCATTTGCCGCCAAACCGGTACTTTGTCTGTCGTTATCTGTCTCATTTTTGTCTTCTGTCAAGTATATCGTTATTGATTTCGTAATTAAATTCGGAAATAAACAATTTATTTAATCGCAATCCTCGTGATTATTCCGGGGTTCGTCGTGGATGATGTCGGGTACCGTTCATACCGGTATATACCGTTTAATACCGGCTTATACCGTCTGAAGAACGTGGCAAAATGGCGCGTTTTTACTGGATAATAATAGGTTCCGCTCTCGTACGCACCATGTCGCCCCTCCCATTGTTTGCATCATCCCTCCCCGATCGAAGAGAGCCGCTGGTTTAACTCAAGGGGGTCGCGGCAGTTGAGCTTTTGGATCCTAGCGCACCGACCTCTCCTTCCTCCTTCCTCCCCCCTTTCCCGCTACGTAACCATGGCCATGGCGATGACGATGAAGCGCGCGGCGTCGACCGCGGCGGCCCGCGCCCCGCTGGCGCGCGGTATCGCGACGGTCAAGCTGCCGGACCTCGCGTACGACTTTGGCGCGCTGGAGCCGGCCATCTCGGGCGAGATCATGCAGATCCACCACCAGAAGCACCACAACACGTACGTGACCAACTACAACGCGGCGCTGGAGCAGTACGCCGAGGCGGAGCTCAAGGGCGACCACGCCAAGATGATCGCACTGCAGCCGGCGCTGCGCTTCAACGGCGGCGGCCACGTGAACCACTCCATCTTCTGGACGAACTTGGCGCCCAAGAGTCAGGGCGGCGGCGGCGAGCCCGAGGGCGAGCTGCTCAAGGCCATCAACGAGGAGTTCGGCGACTTTGAGAGCTTCAAGAAGACCATGTCGGCCAAGTCGGCGGCCGTGCAGGGCTCGGGCTGGGGCTGGCTCGGCTACTCGAAGGAGACCAAGCGCGTCGGCATCGTCACGTGCCCCAACCAGGACCCGTGCTCGACGACGGGCTACGTGCCGCTCCTCGGGTGAGTGGATTGTTCTGCTGAAGGGAATGTGGAGTGTGTCTGTGCTGACCTGTTCTGATTGTTTGTGATTGCAGCATTGACGTGTGGGAGCACGCGTACTACCTGCAGTACAAGAACGTGCGCCCGGACTACCTGAAGGCCATCTGGGAGGTGGTCAACTGGAAGAACGTCGAGGAGCGCTTCCTCGTCGCCAAGCAGTAAGCGGCACCGCTATCGTCTCTTTCTAAGTGACGTCGCCCCGCTGTGACGCGACGCTTTGAGATCGGCGCGAGCGGCTTGTTCGCCAGCTTCGGGCCGTGTCGGCTGTTCACCAGTCTCGAACCGAATGAAATGGAATGCTTTTTAAGTATCTCATCGCCTTATTGCGCCCATGTCATCGCATCGATCCCATGCAGGAGCACAGATCTCCATATGACATTGACCCAACACCATGCAGGACGTTCGAGAAGCTCGACAACGCGGTGACGCGCCGTCGTGTTCAACGCGTTCTTGTCAGTTGGCGCAACCTTCGCGCGACCTGCTCACTTCAACCATGTGACTGTTCACCTTCGCGTCACCTTCGTACAACGTCGGTACACTGTACCCTCCACCTATCTATCTTCCTGAACCGGCGGGCGAACGCAGGAACCCAAAGCTGCTAGTCGAAAATGGAGGCGCCAACGCTGGAGCGCACGTTCCGCGGGCACCGCGCGGCCGTCTCGGGCGTGAGCTTCCACCCTGCGGGCCAGCAGCTGGCCTCGTCGTCCCTGGACGGCGGCGTGACGGTCTGGAACTTCCGCCCGCACTTGCGCGCGTTCCGGTACAGCGGGCACAGCGCGGCGGCCCTGTGCGTTGCCTTCTCGCCGGGCGGCGAGCTGCTGGCGTCAGGCTCGCAGGACCGCACGGTGCGGCTGTGGACGCCCACAGTCAAGGGAGACTCGGTGGTGCTCAAGGCGCACGCGGGCGCCGTGCGCAGCGTGTGCTTCTCGCCCTCGGGCCGCGAGCTGCTGACGGCCTCGGACGACATGGCGCTCAAGATCTGGGCGCTGCCCACGCGCCGCTTCCAGTGTTCGCTCACGGGCCACAGCAACTGGGTGCGCAGCGCGCGCTTCAGCCCCGACGCGCGGCTCGTGGTCTCGGGCAGCGACGACAAGACGGTCAAGGTATGGGACACGGAGCAGCGCCGCTGCCTGCTCACGTTCCTCGAGCACTCGGGCATCGTCAACGGCGTGTGCTTCCATCCGCGCGACACGCCGTCCGTCGTCGGGTCCTGCAGCTACGACCGCAGCGTCAACCTGTGGGACTGCCGCGCCGGCAAGCTCGTGCAGCACTACAAGGCGCATGACGCCAGCGTCACGAGCGTTGCGTTCCACCCGACGGGCAACTACATGGTCTCCACGTCCAACGACAGCACGCTCAAGCTGTGGGACGTGCGCGAAGGGCAGGTGCTGTACACGCTGCACGGCCACGACGGCTCCGTCACATGCGCCGACTTCTCGCCTGACTGCAAGATGCTCGCGTCCGGAGGCGTCGACACGCTCGTCATGGTCTGGGACGCCGACCTCGACAAGTGCCTGCAGGTGGATCGCTCGCCACCCAAAGTCGTCGCCAATACCGCCAGCAGCAATGGAGCGCTTGGGCAGCAGAGGATGGCCAAAAAGCCGTCCGTCGTGGTAACGCCGAGAGAACAGGGGGGTGAGCAGGACGGGCAGACCACCGCACGCGCCAGGTACGAGATCGGGAGCAGCAGCAGGAACAGCACCACCAGCGCGCCGGTGACGCCAACCGCCTCAACGCCCATGCCGGCACCGCAGCAGAAGCCGCGCAACCCTTACACGGCGTCCAAGTACGAGGCCACCACGCCCAAGCGCGCTGGGACGCCGACTAATGAGGCGAACTCAAGTGTTTCGCGGCCTGGATCGGCACCTGCGCAGCTTCGGAGTGCCAGCAGCATGGAAAATGCGAACGGGGAAGCTAATGAAGCTGGAGGCGGCGTTGCAACGAGTCCGCGACCCTCCAGCCCTGCGAACGCGTACCCCCTAAATATGACGAGCACGCTGCAGCACATTGTGGGGCAGCTGGAGATCATCACGCGCACGCTGTCGGTGCTGGAAGAGCGCATCTCGATCAATGAAGACCGCATCAGCGACTTGGCCAAGGTCCAGAAGGAACTGCTCGTCCAGCGGCAGCAGCAACGGCGGACGAACTGATTTTGTAGTAATCGAATGACGAGGAGGAGAGAGTCGACGCTGGGAGATGGAGACGCGCTCGTAAGAGCACGAGGTCAGCAAGTAACTAGACAAACAATAGTATTATGCCGAAGCGGCGTCTTTACTGGGTTTCGCGTCGTCCCTATTGCAAAGGGCACCACACGAGGCGACCAAGTCAAGTTCAAAGCTGAAGCACTCACATGTTCTTCTCTTTATGTTGGTCGCGCCTGCTCGGTTCTCTTTTCATCTACGCCTTCAATAGAGTCATCGGCGTCAACCGATCTACAGAATCCATACCAACAGTAGAGAAAGGGTTATTACCGCCTGTGAGCAGGTTGTCTTACTTCTTGGCAGGACCAAAGAGTCCGCCGTCGCTCCAGTCCGAATCCGAGTCATCGTCCGACTGGGTGGCGTTCATTCTCGCAACAGCGCTCGGCATCGGAGGGTGCACCGCCGGAGTTGCGGGGGCTGAGGCCGCACTGAACAGCGCTGGAGCTGGGGTGGCAGCTGGAGCAGGCGTTGGGGCAGGCTTTGGTGCAGGAGCTGGTGTTTGAACAGCGGGCGCTTTAGCAGCAGCGGGTTTAGACGCCGCACCAAACAGTCCTCCGTCGTCGTCACTCCACTCGTCGCTGTCGTCGTCCGACGAAATTTGGCGGTTGATGAGAGGGCGAGGCGGCGGCACAGCGGCCACTGTCGGCGCTGGCGTCGGAGCTGGCGTAGTAACCGGGGGTGCCGTCTGCACAGGTGCCGCTTGCGCAGGTGCCGCTCTCGGGGGCTGGGCTACCACCCGAGGGGGCGGAACACCAAACAACCCACCAGCATCCGACTCAGCTTCGCTGGAGTCACTCGCCATGCTCATCTGGCGAGGCTGAAGCCGTGGTGCAGTCACAGTCGACACCGGCGGCGCGGTAATAGCAGGCTGCGGTGTAGGCTTTGCTTTTACCGGTGCACCAAATAGCCCGCCGTCTTCATCGTCGCTACTGTCGTCGTCACTGTATGTCTGAGTGAAGATTGGTGACGGTCGAGCGGATGGTTGTGAAGTTACCGCTGGCCTCACTGGCGGCGCTGTGATTGGAGCAGCTTGAGTTGGCTTCCTGGAGCCAAAGAGGCCGCCGTCGTCGCTGTCATCGCTGTCATCGCTGTCATCATCGGCGTTGAACAGGGAGCTCTTCGGGGCTGGCTGGACAGTGGGAGGAGCTGTCGTTGGCGCCGCCGCAGGCTTTGGCGCAGGGGTTGGCTTTGCTCCAAAGAGACCACCATCGTCTTCATCATCGTCATCGCTGCTGTCTGAATAGACGTGCGGTCGTGGAGGGACGATCGGAGCTGAAACAGCTGGTGGTGGCGCCTGCTTCTTGGGAGCCGCACCGAACAACCCACCATCTTCCTCGTCACTGCTGCCATCAGAGAGGCTAGGGCGTTGTGGACGCGCCTGGGGAGGTGGTAGCACCGGGACTCCTGCTGGAGATGCTGTCTTCTTCGTCTCAGCTTTAGCGCTCGGATCCCGGCCGAATAAGCCGCTAACTGTCGACTCATTGTCGCTGTCACTGGCGGAGAAGTAGCTCTTCTTCGCCTCGGGCGCGGATTGCTTGACCTCACCACCGACAGGAGGCAGTCTAAACCCTTGAGGAGGAGGGGCTGTTGTGTTTGGAGTCTTCGGAGCCGCACCAAATAGTCCGGAATCAGCCTCCTCGTCCGACGACGAGTCGAGTGAGTCCGATCGTCGAATCGACAAACGTTTACTGCTTCCTCGCCGTCTGGGTGCACTGCCAAACAACCCGGGCTCGCTGTCAGATTTGGACGTTGCTGAAGTCGTCGTCGCGGCCGGTTTTGCTTCGTCCGTCGCGAAGACGCGCGGAGTCGCCTTGGGAGTCCCACCAAATAGCCCTCCATCGCTGTCATCATCGTCCGAGCTGTCATCAAAAACTTGTCTCTTCGTAGGTGGCTGAACCGCTGGACTCGTCGATTCAGAAGTTGCTGGTCGAGCTGGAGCTGGCTGAGATCGTCGCCTTGGCTTGTCGTCATCGCTGTCACTGGTCCAGTCGCTGTCGCTTTCGCTTTCATCATCTTCGTCGTCATCGTTAAACACTGGGCGCCGGCGCGAGCCTTTTTGTGTAGTTGGGAGCGGTGGTGGCACTCCTGTCGGAGGTGGTGCACGTCCAAACAGCCCGCTTGTGTCACTTTCAAGCGAATTCGCCCGCCCACGGCCATGTGCGGAGCTCACGGACGAATCGACGGAGTCTTCCGAGTCGACGCGCGTCCGACGCGCAGATGCGCGCTTCTGACGCGGTCCTGACGAAGCTGATGAGACCGATTCGTCCGAGCTGCTGTACGACGAACCGTAGTCCGAGTCACTCTCCTCGCTCGAGCTGTCCGAGTCGTAGTCCGAGTCGGGCGCGGCGCCAAGACCCAGCGTCTCGTCCTCTAGGAACTCGCGCGTGCCAATGATGAACGGAAGCGGACGCTCGTTGTAGATGTCAAGGACCGTGTCAAACTGGGACGACGCGTCGCTGCGGTCGTCATCGTCGTCCATCATGGCAAACAGCTTCATGGCCTCCATGCCCATGTCGAGCGCCGACCGGTACTTGCTCACGATGGTTTCACCCGCCGCCTTGCCTTCCTTCGCGGACTCCCCCGCCGCGTGCTGTTCTCCGTTTGCGACAGCGGCTGCTTCACCACCCTTGCCATCCTCCTTGGCGGCCGCCTCGGTGGTGGCGCCCGTGTCGACGCCAAACGCGTCCTCCTGCTCCTCGTCGTACACGCGGTTCTCGATGAACTGGTTGTTGGACAACATGAGGAACTGGTTGAACGTGTTCTTCAGCCGCACGTGCGCTGCGTCGGCCTCCGCCGTCACGTCGTGCAGCAGGTTCTCTAGGTGCTTGGTGCGCTCGAACAGATCCGCCGAGTAGCCCTTGAGGAACGCGTGCAGGTCGTGGTCCGAGTGCAGCGTCCAGTTGGGCACCTCGTGCGCCAGGTCCGCCAGCGTCTTGGCCTCCGCCGGCTTCGGCACGTCCTCCCCGCTCGCCGGCGGCGCTGGCTCTTCAACCGGAACGCCTTCAGTCTCACCCCCGACGGACGAAGGCGGAGGAGGAGGCGGCGGCGGCGGCGCCATCAACGCCAACATGCCGCCGTCAGATGGCGGCGCGCCCAGCGCCAGCACCTCCGCCATGCTTGCTCACTCCCTGCAGGTTTCCCCTTGGCTGTCGCACTTTCCCGTGACGGTACTAGCGTCCGAAGGTTTCTCTTCCCCCCTTTCTTAGCTGTCGCCGGTTTGTTGCGGCCGAAGATCAAGGTGCAACATCAGCAGAAGAAGCGCGATAAGACCGGTATCGGGTATCATGGATACCGGTTTTACAATATTTGAAAACCGGTATTTATTCTTGTCAATACCAGTTCCTTTAGAAATTGTGGGTTTCTAAAGAGGTAACCTTGAATTAGTGACAGAGAATCATCCCGTTTAGTGTCATCATCCCACTGTGTACGTACGTCGCTTGAGTGTCGCTTGCTGGGTCAACGTGGCACAGCCCCGAACATGTCTCGTCCAAGATTCCGCATCTTCGTTCCGTCCGAACCGTCCCTATCCCCTTTTTGACAGTGTCCTTGTATACAAACCTCAAGATTAATCTATTGTTAGGCCCATCTCACCCGGCAATTCCCATCGGACACCTCTTCCTTTTTGCCGTGTTTCCCACCCCGCCGCTGGGTCTATGCGGGCTCTTTATTCTCTCTCATTCTCCACGTTGAAGCGCATTCCCTGGTACATTCCCCAGTATAGCAAAGACCGAGATAAAGACAAGCGGAGGGGAGGAACCAGGGCCATTCCTGCACTCGCTGCGCCAGAGCTCAAGAGGATGGAACCGCGCCGCCCCAAGCACAAGCAGGCGCCGCCGCTGGCCGTGCCGGTGGACGAGCTGGAACGCGCGCTGCGCGATCCCAAGACGTACGCGTTCGCGTCGCCCGAGAGCGCGGCGGCGGCGTTTCCCGATGGAGAAGAGGGCGCGGAGGGCCTGCGCAGCATCCATACGCACCTGTCGATGGTTATGCTGCTGCCCCAGCGCGTGTATAAGGTGAAGAAGCCCGTCAACTTTGGATTCGTGGACTTTTCGACGCTGTACAAGCGCTTCCAAGCGTGCTACGCCGAGGTGCAGCTCAACCAGCGGCTCGCGCCCAACGTGTACGTGGGCGTGGTACCCATCTCGATGCAGCGCGACTCGCGCGAGATCCGCGTGCGCTGCGACGACTTCTGGACGCCAGAGAAGAACGACAAGCTCGACTACTGGCTCAATGACGAGTTCGGCGAGATCGTCGAGTGGGCCGTGCACATGGTGCGGCTGCCGGACGAGCGCACGCTGCTGCACGTCATGGACGAGGGCCAGCTCACGCCGGCGATCCTGACGCGCGTCGCGCGGAAGCTCGTGGACTTCCACGCGGACGCGCGCCGCGGGCCGAAGATCGACGAGTTCGGCAAGGAGGCTGTGATCCGCCACAACATCGACGAGAACTTTGAGCAGACGGAGACGCACGTCGGCGTGACGGTAAGCTCGAACGTGTACCGCCGCGTCAAGGAGCAGACGTATGCGCAGCTCAAGGCACTGGCGCCCACGATCGCGTCGCGCGTGGAGAACGGCTTCACCTGCGACAGCCACGGCGACCTCCGCCTCGAGCATATCTACTTGCTGCCCAACGAGGAGCTTGGTGAAGACAGTAACAACAACAGCAGCAAGCTCAGCGGCGATTCAGCCGCCAAGGATAAATTCGTGATCCTGGACTGCATCGAGTTCAACGAGCAGTTCCGCTACGGCGACCCGCTCGCGGATGTGGCGTTCGTCATGATGGACATTTGGCGCAAGGGCCGCCCGGATCTCGCGCGGCTGCTCATGAACGAGTACTTGACCATGGCCGTGCAGGACACGCCCGAGAACAAGGCGCTGTTCATGTTCTACGCCGCCTACCGCGCCGTCGTGCGCGCCAAGGTGCACGGCTTCCGCGTCGTGGACCCAACTGTTCCGGCCGCCGAGCGCGCGGCGGAGCAGCAGACGTCGCGCTGCTACTGGCTCGTGGCGCTGGAGCTGCTCTCGCCGCCTTCGCAACGCCCGTGTATGGTTCTCGTCGGTGGATTGCCCGCGAGCGGCAAGTCGAGCCTCGCCAAGATGCTTGCGGGCGACGAGAGCTCTATGACGTGGTTGCGCGCGGACGTGATCCGCAAGGAGCTGGCCAAGCAGCTTGCGCTCGCTCCGGGCAAGTCCTCGGCGTCAGCGAACGACGCTGAATCAAACAGCGCGCTGGAGTTGGACTCCCCCACGGGCGAGTCGCAGGTGTCTGGTAATCGGCACGGAAGCTTCGAGGAGGGGCTGTACTCGCCGCAGATGACCAAGCGCACGTACGACGAGATCCTGATCCGTTGCGTGGGGAGCCTGCGCGAGGGCGAGCGTGTCGTGGTGGACGCGACGTTCCGCGACCCAGCGCAACGTCAGATCTTCATCAAGGCGGCGCACCGCGAAGGCGCACTGTTCGCGTTCCTCCTGTGCGAGTGCGACCGTGAGATCGTCAAGGGCCGACTGCTCGCGCGCAAGAATGACGTGTCGGACGCGACCTGGGATGTCTACGAGAAGATGGAGAGCACGTGGAGCGTGCCCGAGCTTGGGGCCATGACCGAGTGCGCCGTCGTCAACACGGAGAAGGAGAAGGAGTTGACGCTGCGCCGCGCCCAGGTCGTGCTGCGCAAGCTCGAGCTGCTCTAGTCGCGGTAATAGTCGAGATGCTGAGCGATAGCCTGGCGGAGGTCAGTCGAGCTGGCCGCGTGGGGTGATGCCTACGCGCTGCTCGACCCGCTTCCTACATTGAACTAGCCTCACCATCGATTCGATGACTTCGGTGTGCTCCACCACACTTTATGAACGACAGTCGAATGCATTCGAGTCGCGGACGCCTTCGCGCCTTGTTGTTGTCAACGTAACCCGTGCATTTACTCTCATTATCTACAGACTTCACGCTCGTCGCCTACCACGAGTGAGCCGCAACCGACCGCTATCATCTTGATCATTAGCATCAACATCTCCGTACTCGTTGCATCCGTGTTCCCAGATGCGTTGTCACTTACCAATGGTCGGCTGCTTTCTTTCTCGTCCTCCTCTGCTCACTGCTGCTGGGTGTACGGCTGCTGCTGGGGGTACGTCTGCTGCGAAGCGTGCTGCACCTGTTGGATCGTGGGGTAGGTCCGCATGGGCACGGGCTGATGCTGGCACTCGCAGGTGTGCTCGAGCTCGAGCTGCCCCTTGCCGACACATCGGAAGCACTTGGTGAGCACTTTGGTGCCGAAGGACGTGCGCCAGTGCGGCGGCCACGTCTTGTCGATCGACGGGCGCGCGCACAGGCGCATGTAGAAGGTGGCGAGCCGCGGGTAGAGCCCATCGAGCTGTAGGCCGCACCGCACGGCGTACGCGATGTTGGTGAAGAGCACGTAGTCGCACAGGTAGGGCGTCTCGGCGTCGACGAGGAACTGGTGGCCGTCCAGGTACGCCTCCCAAAGGCGCAGCTCGTTCTCGACGGTCGCCCACTTGGCGTCCACGAGCGCCGGGTTGCGCTTCTCCGGCGGGAAGCGCCGCAGGTACACGACCAGGTCGCCCACGACCGACAGGATCTCGTTCGATTCGTGCAGCCGCGACTGTGCGAGCGCGAACAGCGGCAGCGCGCGTGGCATGCAGTTGGGCGACGGGTACTTGCGCTCCAGGAACTCGAGGATTGCGCTCGACTCGTAGATGATCGAGCGGAACGGGCTCAGCCGCGAGAGGCCCGACGCGACGCCCGTGTCGTCAGAGTTGGCACTGCTGTTCTCAGCGGAGGAAGACGACGGAGGTGACAGCCCATCGACCGGCTCGACGAGTACCGGGATGCGCATCCGCGGGTTGAGCGACCGGAAGAAGGGCGACTTGAGCACGCCGCTAGAGAAGCTCACGCACACGCCGCGATACGGCAACCGCTTCTCCTCCAGCGCGATCAGGATGCGCCACGCTGTTTAAGGAGACAATCGCACCGTGAGATCCAGCGACAACGCCACTACCAAGCCTAGCGACGAGACAAAGACGCACCTTGCGGGCTGCCGGAGCCCCAGTAGATGACGCGCTCGTGCGGCAGCGGCGCAAGGCGCACCAGCTCCTCCTCGGTGCTCACGAGACCGTTACCGCTGCTCGCGGGCGCGGCGGACGACGGCGCACTGCCGCCGGCGCTGTTGCTGCTGCTTCCTGGGCCGGTGGCACCGTTTACAGCCGCTCCGGGCGCGAACGCCGGCTGTGGGGATGTCATAGTGTGGTGTGGAGCAGCACGTAGAGCTGCGTGGATGTCTGGGGCGCTACGGAAGGCGCGTGGGGCGACGGAAGAAGCGAAAGAAGTCGCTAGCCGTGCGAATGTATGGGTCGCGAACAATTAAAGACTGCGGGTGTCCAGCGATGAGGAAGAGCACAAGAACAAACCAGAATGAATATAAAATATGGTCAGTTTATTTTCTTCTAAATAAACAAGAATGTGTCGAAATGGACTACTGTCAGGATGTGATCGGATGAATAAAATAAATAAGTAAATAACTGGATTATTGTATTAAACTACTCTAAATATTGGTGAAAAAGAAAAAAAGAAGAAGAAAAAAAAAAAAAAATTCACAAATACAAAATTAAGATGAACGTGGTATGTTTGCTCATAGACAGCCACTATTCGCAAAATCAAAATGAAAACATCGAAAAGGCATATAAAAGCGACCACGAAGGTAAAAGGACCAATCATTAGCCAGGATCATTTCGACGTGGCACTTGGTAGTCATTCGCTCTAAAGAAAACCCCGCAAGTTGAAGCAGAATGAGTCGACAACTATAGCATAACCATCGCCTTCTCGCTGGCGTCGTCTGCCATTGAGCTGCACATGAACGTGGAATTAGAAGCGTTGTAGACTGACGAGTATGCACACTCGACCCACTACCAAGCTTCATCTCACCTATTCTCCGCTTGGGGTAATAGCCCAGCCACACCTGCATCCCCCAATCAAGTCTCAGTACGCCCTCGTGTCGGCAGTACCAACTCAGATCCTCGAAACCCCAATCCCCCAGCGTTCATTTTTGACACTTCACAATAAAAAATGTCATAATACAAATAATACGCATTTAGATTACAATTAATATAATTATATAATATATTAAATACAATAATTGTTTTACAAAATTCCAGAACAACAACCGACCAAACCATCAAAATGGGTCGAAGCCGCAGCCGTAGCGCGTCTGTCGACAGCCTGGGCCGCGCGCGGCGCCGCGAGTACTCGCGCCCTCGGGATCGCGGCCGCGGGAGGGACCGGCGCGGCTCCTTCTCCTCCCGATCGCGGTCTCGCTCGGCGTCTCCGCGGCGCTCGCGCCGAAGCGGCCGGTCGCGGTCCAGAAGCGCAGGCCGCCGCTCGCGTCGCAGCCGCAGTCGCAGCCTCAGTCGCGGGCGAGGAAGGCGACGGTCGTACTCGCGCTCCCGCTCGCGCTCGCGCTCTCACTCTCGCTACGACAGGTGCGTCTTGAGAGTGTGTGATCTACACTGTGGTGGTGATATTGACGATGGTATGGTCATGGTGGCTGTGATGACACGTAGTCGGTCAAATGGTGGGGCGCGCAGGTCGCCGAGCAAGGAGAAGGACCAGTCGGAAGCCCATGGAGATGACGCGAACGACACCAAGAGCATGGAGGAGAGCAACCCGCTGTCGCACCTGAGCGAGGAGGAGCAGATGCGTGCACTCATGGGCTTTGGGGGATTCGACTCGACCAAGGGCAAGCCCGTGGAGGACAACGCGCGCGGCGCGGCCGCCGGTGGCGTACGCCACGAGCAGAAGCGCGACTACCGGCAGTACATGAACCGCCGCGGCGGCTTCAACCGGCCGCTCGACAAGAAGTGACGAGCTCTCACACACCTCGAGCCATCCCATTCTACCCGCTGCGTGCATGCAGGATGGCCATTTACCCACCACTAACGCCTCTTTACAATAGAAACAGCACTTCTGACACCTAGGATGAGTCATGTCCCGACGCGCTTACCCTCCCGAAGTGATTTTCGTCTGTGCTTATCGACTAGAGTTAGGCAGACCGTCTCGAAGTTACTTGCGGCGGCATGCTAACCGCCTCTGCGTGATGACAGCGTCAACGTCCTCCACGTCGAGCACCTCGATGAAATGTCAAAACTTTATTGGTGACGACAGGCTTCGTGGACGGCGCTGCCAACCGCAGAACACCGTGTAGTCGCTTACGCTTTTATCTTGGTGATGGTAGCCAACAGGGTAGGCAGAAGTTAGTCGTTCGCGTGGCTCGTTGCCTTCACCGAGGGCATTGGTCGGAGGTGAATGCTTCTAGACGACTGTCCAGTAGTATAACTGGGGCTCTAGCCCAATACACGCGATGCTTTGGCGGAGCACGACGCAACCATCACCGCCTTCTACCCATTCCTTCGCGATACTGGACCCGACCAGCTACACGCTCTTGCTAATAACGGACCAGCCAGTCAGGATGGCGACCTTGAGCTAGGCTAGTATCAGGAGTGCGGAGGCGTCCTCGGACACACCGATGAGTGCCAAAGGGTATCGGGCCTGTTTTCTTCCACTTTGAAGTAGTTGCGAAAATGTAGGGAACTCAGAGCTTACCCAGGTCATAATGGATCCGAAAGATGTACTTCGATCGTTATTCGATGGTCAACAGCATGCTTTCGAACGCTCATATTGCCATCCCACATAAAAGCATACCCTGCAGTAATGTGCAATGAGGGCAAATACACTTTATCGATTAGGATGTCCCTGTCGACGCATTCCAACGCGTTAGCAGCCGCTGTCGCCGGCGACGCACAGGCACGACGTTGGGTCGAAGAGGCTCAGCACGTTTGTCATAATGAGCCAGCAGAACGCGAACACCATGTACGCGATCGTGAGCACGCCCATCCAGAAGCTCCGGCCGCCCGTCCTCTTGAGCGCGCGCGTCTCCACCTTTTGGCGCGGCAGCCATACCACGAACGCGACCAAGAAGATGTTGAACGCGTAGGCCACGAGGTACGTGTACGAGAGCTGCAAGTGCACGTGGCGGTCGTCGTTCGCGACAAACTTGCGCTCGATTTCGAAGTACCCGCCCGCGATCTTGGTCATCACCTTGGCGAACGGGGAGCCGAGCTGCATCACGGTGACTATGAGGCTCATGATGGTGGCCTCGCGCCACAGATCCGTGATCTCGACAACGAAGAGCGCGGTCACGAAGTCTCCGATGCCAGCCGTGAACTCCTCCAGCAGTGGCATGCCGAGCCAGAACCACTGGGCGCGGAAGACGTCCCAGATCGTGATGAAGACGGCCGCGGCGTCGAAGATGACGCCGAACTGGCTGGCGACCACGAGCGCCTGCCAGCTCCAGTGCAGCCTCCACTTGCGGACGGCGTACACGGCAAACGCGGCCACGCCCTGAGAGAACACGCTAGCCAGGCCTTCGTTGAGCGGCTCCACTTTGGCGTACGTGCTCTGGATGGCTGACTCGGCCGTGATGCCGAAGCGCGAGAAGATCTGGCGGAAGAACCGGAAGGCGATCACCTGGAAGAGCACGCGGTGCTGCAGGAGCTCGAAGAGATTCTTGCAGAACGCGCCCATCGGCAGCCACGGCGCCTTCTACTCCGTGGTGAAGAACCAGTAGCCGGGCACCGCTACAAACGCAAAGGCAGCGCAGACGCCCATGACGCCGTTGAACCCGATGCTCCAGGAGAACGAGCCGCCGTAGTCGGGGCTGCTGAGACCCAATCCGGTCAGGAACGCGCCCAGCATGCCGCAGACGTTCCGCATGGTCGACATGTGACTGCACGGAGCCACGCACGCTTTCGGCCTTGCGTTGGGCCAGTTCGACCATGAGGCCGTCAGATGCGCCGTACGCAATGACCGTGCTGAGGTTGGCCACCATAAGCAGCACCATGAGCTGGATGCCGCGATCGGGGGCATCCAGGTTGACGAGCTCAAGCTGGCCCGCGGTCATGTTCTCGATGTTCATGTCCACCAGCGGCAGGTCGCCGTAGTCCGGTTCACCTAGCGGGAGCAGGGCCATGAGGAAGCAGGCGACAAACGTTATGACCCAACCCAGCATGAGGTACGGCCGGCGACGGTAGCCAAAGATCGGGTAGCAGTCGGGGAAGACAGCGAAGAACATACTGCAGGAGCGCGGCGTGCGCACGAGCATCGCCGGTATGTACAGGTAGTTGTTGAGCACCGCGTAAGCCACGCCCGAGTTGATGCCGTATACCACACCGATGTAGCCGATGTGGATCAAGTGGCCCACGTTCTTCCAGTCATACAGCGACGGCGTTCCACCCGGCCGCAGCGCACCATCCTCAAACACCTCGTCGTCCTTGTACGACGGCGACACGTGCGCGTTGAAGTCGACATTGGGCGACTGGAGCCCCATCTTCTCCTTTTTGTCGTCGGTGTCGTGGTCTGGTGGCACCATGATGGGCGGGGCGTGGGTGGCAGGAACTGCTTGGTGGCGACGGACGAAAAGCAAAAGTGAGGACCACCGAGTCTGTGGTCGATGGCCGCACCGGACGAGGTCCAACGAACAAGACAGAGAGAACTACGACTGGTCTGGTGAAGAAGAAAGAGGGAACTATGACTGGTCTAACGCCGTTGCGATCGGAGGAGCCCTTGGCGGTTGCTGTGGAGTCGAACGTCACAGCATTGAGGCTGTGCGGACGCGTGCCATTGGTGTCGGTGATTGGCGGACTCTCGTTGTGGAGTGATCATCGGTGACAGATACGGGCCTTCAACTAGAACAAGTTACAGAAAAGGATCACCTTCAGAGATTAATCAAAGGGATCAAGGGGTATGCGTATTGGTGTTCACTCGGCACCTAGCATCGACTAAAACCTTGAACATCGAAGTAGATTAATTTAGTAGGTATACTTTTGCTTTGATGAGCAAGCCCAAGCGAGAGGAGGCCGACCCACGACTGCATTGGTCTTGAACAGAGGAGGCGTAGGGTGTGGTCTGGTCCCGATCATGGAGGATAACCGCGTCTGTGACCGTCAACCAGTGTCGGTGACTCTGATAGTGTCAGGTGATGGCGTGCTTGATCAGTCAATTTGGCTGTGCTGTGCGACGCATTGAATGCGCTGCGTATTCGGTACACGAACAGAGCCTGCCCTGAAGGTGACAAACTAGCAGAGACACAGCAAGCCATTGGCAACCCAGGTGAGCGAGTCGCAGGGCGAGTACTGGTACCAGCGCTGAGAGCCTGCCGCCAAGTTCTCATGGAGTACACGGTCTGCGGCGCGTCGGGTGAGACCGCCAGGATGAAGACCGCATCAGTGCTGGGCTCGACAAGAGTGCTGGGCTCGACAACCCCAGCGGTGTCGACTCGAACGCTGCTCCAACTAGTGACAGCCGGGGGACTGGTTGTTTGCCAGTGGACTAACAAAAAAAATGATCTGCGCCAGCGTCGGTCACTTGAGCAGGAACAACTATCAGTGGTATCTAACGTGTATGCGGACGAGGTCTCGAGCTGTATCGTCTCGCGTCGCAGTCCCGGATCGAGCAGATGCGTCGCGATCACGCTAGAGTCGCTGGGTCGACGGCTGGCGCTTTCTTGTTGATCCGGCCACGACGGTGTCACGACGGTGTCAAGGCGATGAATAACGCAGCAGTTGTGAAGCGAGTAGCACTTTCATTACGAGCTGAGCAACGACTCCAGTACGAACTAGCGCGTTGGCGGTCGAGAACGACTTGATCACAGCTCCATGACGGCGCTGCTGGGTTGATGTGGACTGAGAAGCTGCAGCCTCGTGGTCCGTGGCTACCATTCCTGGCAGCGCACTGACTGCAGCTGGTGGGCACTCGCCATGCACCACGCTGGTGCGGCAAGCTCCCAGCAGGTGCAGTCAGTGCGCTACCAAGAGCGATAGCCACGTCAACGCCCCAATCCCGTTGCTCATCATCTTGAACTCTACCCACCAGCGCATAGAGTCGTCGCTGTGAGGTCCTGTCAAAGCATCGATTAGTGGGCATTACCTGGCGCAATTCACGCATCGATAACAGTAAGCATGAACGTACGTCGACTTCCAGCGCAACGACTTCGATGCCGCTAAACAGCGTTTACCACGCAAAAGGCGACAGCGATTCATCACTGTTCCACACGCTGTTCAAAGTGCAATACGCGACATAGCAGTGCACCGTGCGCACCCAGGGCTCTGCGGACAACAATCGACACACGGTAGCGTTAGCACGAGGCATGAACAACTTGGCGACCTCAGACACAACAAGCTCAATGACCCACTGGCACAGCCCCGCCGCCTCGACGACCGCGCAGACTGCCTCAAAAGTCTCCGCGTCGTTCATTACTGCGTCGCGATCCCTGATCAAGCCCCGCCGCCGCCCGCGTCTTGCTGCCCACCTCCCCAATTGGGGAGTGAGCAGACGCCGCAGAAAGGAAAGCGCCAGCAGAACGCCACAATCAAGTAAGCGGATACGCATCATATTTAATTTTGTATTGGATTACAAAGGTTATATAAAATAAGTTATAAAAATGTAAGTTGTATTTTCAAATATTGGAAGCATCTATATATCGGATTACACAGTTGTTGAAGTGACGATCCAACAGGATTTATTTCTCGTCTGGCGGCTGCTTGCCATGGCTCCCAGCAATGCGTCAGGACGCATGCGACTACTTGCTGCTGCTGCGTACATACTTTTATGAGTATGCTCGCCTGTTTTCCGCCTCATCTCCGCCTGGGCTGCGCCTGTCGCCGGCCGCCGCGGCGCGCGAGCCGCTTCTCGAACGCAGCCTTCGCCTCCTGCTTGTGCTGCGCCATCTCGAGCCGCCGCAGGCGTTCGGCCTCGATGCGCGCGAGCTCCGCCGCCAGCCACGTGGCGTACTCGTCCTCGTACTTCATGAAGAGTTTCTCCTGGAACTCGTGCTCGCGCTCGGCCGCTAGCTCGGCCGCCAGCCGCGCGAGCTCCGCCTCCACGGCGCGCTGCCGCGCCTCCTCCATCTCGAGCCGCAGCGTCTCGCGCACCTCGCGCTTGAAGTCTCTCGCGCGCGCCAGGTGCGCCGCGTTGGCCGCCCGCACAGCGTCGAACGCGGCCCGCGCGCGCTCATCAGCTTCCGAGAGTGCCTGCGCCTTTCTCGCGACGTCTTGAGCGAACCGCTGCGCCGGCGTCAGCGCTGCCAGGGACACAGCAGTCGCTGTGGAAGAAGCAGTCTGCTTCTTCTTGGCTTTAGGCTTGACACCTGCGTCGTCCGCATCAGCTTCATCAATGATATCCGTCACTTCAGGACGACGTGGGAGTCCCGTGGTGGGCTCCACGTCGAACGCGCGGCACGTCTCGTTGTCGTCGACGAAGTACTCGGTGCGCTGCGCCTCCCAGAGCTGCGAAAACGCGCGCTCCATCTCTTCCAGCGTCTCACGGCGTTGGTCGCTCAGCTCTGCGGTCGGAAACCGCGAGAGGACGCAGTGGAGGTCTCCCAAAGCGCGCGGCAGCTGCCCGAGACGGCTGAACGCCTCCGCGCGGCGTTCGAAGACGTGCACGCTCTCCCTGGTGACGACACCAGTGGTTGTATCGGTCGGTGCCGCCGTCGGAATCGACTTCATGGCCTGCAGTGCCGCTGTGAAGCTGCGCGCGGCGTCCGCGGGCTCTCCACGCGCCATGTGCGCGATCCCTTGCAAGTACAAGGCCGTCGGCGCTTCAGGGACCTTGCCAGCGATCGCTACGCGAAGGTCCATCAGCGTCCCACGCGCTAGCGACTCGTGCTTCTGAACGACAGCCGCTTGCTCTTCTCGAGCAGCAACGAGTTCTTGACGGCCCGATTCGAACTGGTTCCGCTCATTGTCATCGTCATCCTCTGGGTGCTCTGTCAGTTCGCTCACCACCTCCTTCAGCGTGTCTTCAGGGGTCTCGAGACGATCATCTTGCTCTACCTTGTTGTCCACAGGCTTCTTCGCCATTGCCTTCTTGATCTCCATGTACCGTTGGCGGTCGGCAAGCAGCTCGGACGCCGTCAGCGCCGTCTCCAGCCGCGCAACGCGTTCATTCGCACTGATAATGGCTTGGCGCGCCTTTGGGAGCTGCAGCACGCGACTCAGCGCGCGTTGGAAGTGCCATTGAGGCTGGCACCGCCTCAGATCGCCCCAATGGACGGGAGAAGTGGTCGAACGACTCGATCGGATGAGCTCCGACAGCTTTTGCTCACCCAGAGCGAACTGCCGGGCGTCGATCAGCGTCTTGGCCTCCGCAAGCGACTCTTTCCACGCCAGCGTCGCGGGTTTCACTCGCGTGAACGGGTTGTTGGACAGCTCAACGTAGCATGGACGACTATCGTCGCGGTTGTGGTAGTGCAGACTTGGTGAAGGCACTGACAGCAAGTTGTCGTTCGCGTAGACGCACTTGAGTGCGCAAAGATCGCGCAGGGACGAGGGCAGCACCGTCAGTCGGTTGAACGCGACATGGAGACGCTCCAGCCTTTGCAGCATCCCCATCCGCGTGGGCAGCGCCGTCAGGTAGTTGTGGCCGCATCTGAGCTCACGGAGCGCCGTGCACTGCATGAGCTCATCAGGCAGCAGCTCGAGCGAGTTCCCGCTCAGATCGAGGCTTTCGAGGGTAGCTTGACGTCCGATGCTGATAGGAAGCACCGTCAGTCGGTTCTCGCTCAGGTTTAGCACTCGGAGACGTCGACAGTGCTCGATAACTTCGGTCGGCGCGCGTTCGAGTTGGTTGCCGCTCAGGTCGAGCGTCTCGAGCGAGTTCTCGCCCAATCGGAGGGCAAACGCCGCCAGCATGTTGTTGGCCAGCACCAGCTCGCGGATCGGCACGCCGCGGAACACGTCGGGCGACTCGATGCGGACAACGGCGCAGTTGGCGAAGCTCGCGCGCTCGAGACGGCTGAGCCGTCGCAAGAACTCACCGAGTGCCACAAACTGCGGGTTCGCATCCAGAACGAGCGTCTCCAGCCGCTCGAGCGCGCCGAACGCCTCGGGCAGAGCTCGCAACTCATTGTGCGACAGATCAATCATCTTGAGGCAACTGAGCCCACCGATCCTGTCCGGTAGTGACCGAAGACTGTTGTGCGATAGGTCGAGCGTCTCGAGTTGTCCGAGCTCGCCGACGCCCTCGGGCAGCTCCGAGATCGCGTTGTGTGAAAGGTGAAGCTCCTTGAGCGCCACGAGGCTCGCGATCTCGTCGGATAGAGCGCCACTGAGCGCATTGAACGACAGATCGAGCACGATAAGCGCCTGACACTGACCGATGGAGACTGGGGCGGTCGAGAGCTGGTTGTGCGACAGCTTGAGCACCTCCAGAGCCCGCAGCAGTCCCACGCCCACCTGCCACTCCCGCGTTTCTCTCAGCAGCGTCAGGTCGCCCTCGACGAACGGCAGCTCCTTGAGCGAGTTGTGGCTCAGGTCAAGCTCCCGCAGCTCCCGCAGCTTCCACAGACGCGGCGAAAAGCTCGCAATGCGGTTGAACGGCGCGCGCAGCACGCGGAGTGTCTCGGTCGTCTGCAGACACGATGGGAGCCGCGTAAGCAGGTTGTGGCCCACATCGAGCTCCTCGAGCTGCGTCAGGTCCTGGATACCGGACGGTAGTCGCGCGAGCTTGTTGTTGGCCAGCAGAAGCACCGAGAGTCGCTGCAGGTTCCAGATGCGCGACGAGAGCTTGAACGCGTTGAGGCCACTGAGGTCCAGCGTCGTGACGGTGTCTTCGTTGTCTTCAGCGAAGTCGACGAGCTGCTGGGCTTTCGAGCGAGGGAACCGCCGCTTCTTCTTCGTGAACGCTAGCGCCGTCGTCTCGGCGCCGTCCTCTGCTTCTTTGCCTCCGTTCGCGTCGGGCTCGATCTCTTCCTCGTCCTCCAGCGCGTCAAAGTCTTCGCTGTCGCTGTCGTGGCTGCCGTTCTCATCGTCCGGCGCGTCTTCTTGGCCTTCGGGGATGCCCAGATGAGCGAACAACCTTGGTCGAGTCGTGGTCGCCTCGTGCGTGTTGACGTCCGTGAACACTCGGACACCCGTCTCCTGATCCGTCGAGACCTGGTAGCGCGCACGCAGTATCCTCCGCGCGGTTTTCCGGTCGCGACGGCCTCGGAACCGCGCCTGCAGGGCCAGCGCCGCGAAGGCCATCACGGCGAAGTCTCGCTTGTCGTCCTCCTCTTTTTCATTGGAAGGAAGCGACCACGATGTCTCGCCCGTGTGGATGTGGAAGTAGTACGCGGTCTGCGAGGCCTCGTCGAACGCCTGGCACCATGGACTCTCGCCGTCAACCGCCTCGGACGTCGTCGGGAGTGTCCATGACGTCTCGCCGGTGCTGTCAACGCATCCAAGAAGGTGTTAGCGGCGTGAGAAGATCCCACAAGCACCGGCGTCGAGCGTACACGTGGTTGAAGTAGTAGGTCGTCTGCGAGGCCTCGTCGAAGGCTTCTTCCCACGCGTCCATGGCCTCCGATCGCCTCCAGAGGGCGAGGTCAAGTGGTCGCGGCCATTCGGTCGGTTCCCTGCGGATCGCGAGCACGTCTCCACCGAAAATAACGAGCATCTGCACGCGAAATCTGCTAAAGTGCTGCGTGTTGTTCATCTCCTCGTGCCGCCACTGCCGTCCAACCGGCCGGCGGGAAACAAGCTCATACATAAAGGAACGGAGCGGGCGACTCGGACGCGCTGTCCCTCGGCGGCCCGCGCTCCGAGTCGCCCGCCGCTGACGACCACGCTGTTCCTACTATAAGAGAGCGCCCAGCTCGCGTGTCGAGCGGCCATCGTCGCCGTCTCGACCGACGGCTATCTGCCGCCCGTCCCACGTATTTCCCACCGCCAAGTATGCGTTCTGTCTGTCTGTCTGTCTATCTGTTCCAAACTGGTACGTCGCGCGAGTCGTATCCTTCTTCCCCCCAGTCCCTCCGCGCGAGCGTCAATGTGCCGTTCTCCTCTCTCTCTCTTGGCTCGTCCGTCTACTCGGCCGAGCTCTGCAGGCCGGCCTGCTGCTGCTGCGCGTTCGACTGCGACTGCTGGTTGACCTGGTCACGCACCTGCGAGGCCTTCTGAAGCAGCTGGATCATCTGCTCCTTGAGCACCGGGTCCTCCTTGGAGCGCTGTTGTTGCTGCTGCACGACCATAGCGCCCTCGCCCGCGCTGTAGCTGCTCAGCGGCACGAGGTCGGACGACGGCTTGCCGTCCGCCGGGTTGCCGCCGCTGTATCCGCCCGAAGAAGGCGCGGTGCCTCCGTATCCGTAGCCTCTAGGCACGAGCTGCTGGCTGGCTTGCGCGTTGGCCGTGGCGCGAGCGAGGCGGCTCTGGGCCTCGCGGCGCTCCTGAACCATGACCATGGCCAGGTGCGCGAGGTTCTGCATGGTGGCGATCTGCGACTCCTGCAGCGCGTCGCGCGGCTCCGTGTCGAGCACGCAGACGGCGCCGACGCACACGTCGTCGACGGTGAAGAGCGGCGCGCCGGCGAGGAAGCGCACGCCCAGCGGGCCCGTGACGAACGGGTGCGCGCTGAAGCGCGGGTCGCGCAGCGTGTCCATTACGACGAGCGGCCGCTGGTCGCGCACGGGGTACTCGCAGAAGCTGAAGTCGCGCGGCACCTGCGACTCCTGCACGTTGACGGCGCTCTTGAACCACTGGCGGTTCTCGTCCACGAGGCTCACAACCGCGTACTTGCACGACAGCGCTTGCGCCGCCAGGTCGCACAACGTGTCGTAGATGTCCACCTGCTCGCCGGTGGCGCCCGAACCATCGAACTGCGCGCCGTAGTTGGCCTCCGTCTCGCGCCGCAGCTTCTCCATGAGCTCCGCCACCATCTCGCGCTTGGTCGGGTCACGCTCGGCCAGCTGCCGCAGCCACGCGATGCCCACGAGGTCCGGCACAGCGGGCGCCTCGGCCGCGTTCCCGCCCTTGTTGCGCGTTGTCAGCGCCATGCTGTTGCCTGCCACGGCAGCAGTAGCGCCTGGTAGAGCGAGCGCGTACTCCTCAACAGCGTCGCGCAGCGTCTCGTCCGTGACACCCGCGGGCAGCGCGAGCGGCTGTTTCTGCTGCGGCTGCGCGCCGATCTGCACCTGCGCGAGCTGGTTGGCGGCCACAGCCGTGCTGGTCGTCTTGTCGGCGGCGTCGTCGCTCGACTCGTCCTCCACTAGCGCCTTGCTCGTGCCGTCCATGCAGGCCTTGCACACGCGCAGTGTGGTCTGCCCGACGGACTGCAGGTCGACAGCGCGGAAGCGCGAGCAGGCGCGGCAGATGACCTCGCCGCACGCGCGGCAGTGGTGTCGGCGGCGCGTGTTGGTGAACGTCTTGAGGCACAGGCGGCAACACGCGCGATCCTTGTCGTTGACCCAGCGCGGACCCGTCTTGCGCTTGGCCAGCTCGCGCGAGATGCGCGCGCGGCTGATGGCCTCCTCGATGGTGCCGACCGACTCGGCCCAGTGCGCCAGCAGCGCGCGGTTGGCGCGACGCGCGCCGCGCTGGCCCGGCGGCTGGCGGATGGAGCACACGAACAGCGCCTCGACGGCGGGCGGGCCCTGCCTCGTCAGCGGCACAAACACGAAGCCGCAGCGCGAGACGGCGCCGCGCTCGAGGCGGTGCGAGTCGTACAGCGACGGACACTCGCGCTGCTCCAGCGACTCGTATAGGCAGACGCCCGCGAGCTGCTGGGGCGACGACGCGGACGCCATGGACGTCGTGCCGGTGAGCAGCGGGTCGATGGGCGCGCCCGTGGCCGCGTCCACGAGCGCGGCGTACTCGAGCACGCACAGGTCGACACCGCCGCTGCCGCTCGCGGTCTTCTTGGGGCGCGCGGCGACCCACTTGACGCCGATCGTCTCGTTCTCTGAGGGCTCGCGGTGCGCCAGCACGGCGGCGTCCGCGAAGCTTTCGCGCAGCTGCAGCATCATGAGCGCGCGGAAGTCGGCGGTGGTGGCCGCGCGGCCCAGGAACAGGTCCATGACGTCGTCCAGCGGCGCGTGCACGGTGGCTGTGGCGCGCACCGAGTAGGTCAGCCCGCCCTTCTGTCGGTCCTCCAAAAGCTGCACGCCCTTCTTCTCGTGCACGAGCGTCCAGTCGGCGCCGTCCGGGCCCGTCGCGGCCTCGGGGCGCCGCCTTGCCAGCAGGTCGGGCACCAGCGAGCGGCCCCAGGCCAGCAGCTCGCGCTCGTCATTCGCCGACAACGTCGGTTCGGCGAAGAAGCCCGTGCGCAGCGGCAGCGATCGCACCATGTTCGCTGTCTAGTGCCGCCTTTTTCCGATAGTTAAGCGCTGGTAGGGCGGCCTGCTCTACTTGGCGCTAGGCAAGTGCAAGTCTGTAGGTGGGAAGTAGTCGGTTCGCGTGGTGATGACGGCCGGCGGTCGGTGGCGCTAGCAACGGTGTATGGAGAGAGGCCGAACGATGTGACGGCTGGTAGAATGGTAAGTAGGGCGGCAAATATGGCAGTGTAAGGCGTCCGTCGCCTGCTTGTCAACTAATGTTGTGTTCGGTGCCACAATGTACACTGTGCTGACACCAGTGTGTGTAGTACAACCGAAGGTACACTTGAAATTAGGGTAGAGCAGCGAGGTGGCGAGGCAGTGGGGCAAGACAGGGCAGCGGACGCCATCGCTTTTTATAGCTTGAAGGAATTTTTAGCCAATCAAAGTGATGGAAGAAGAGGAATTACTTACAGGAGGGATGACATGGAAGAAGCTGAAGCAGTAGTTTTTGAGGTGCTTTAAATAGGGAGAGTGTATAATTGGAGGGAGGGGCGACGTGAATCGAGCACTCCATGCTGTCCCCTATGCTGTATATTAATCTGGAGCGTTCCAGATTGAGATCTGGAACGATGAGTAAGTCGGAGTGCCACGCGTCGCGCGACCGACCGTCGAGGTGAGAAAATGGGACGGGCTTGGACGAAAAGAAACGCCAAGGACACGGTTATTCTAGTCCAAGAAGCCGTTCATCCTAAAGATAAGAGATTGGGAAAGTACCACAGGAGTCCTGTATTCATACACTGCAGCGAGTGGTCACGCTCTACAGACGTCATGTACCCAGAAATCGTGCTCCTATAACTAGCCCACAGTTTAAGAGCTGACCAGCCATTGCAAGTAAGTTAGGGTAGGGCATTGTAGTAGGACACACACACATTAACGAAAGAAACACAAAGATTGTACAGTGCTGAATGTGGAACGCAGACGTTCCCATTTACTTGTAGTCAACCCAATGGTCCACCAACCGTCATTATCAACATTGGCATGCATCACTTCCGCCCATGTTCCATCATTTCCGCTTTTTCTGGCGCCCTACGCGCGACACTGTGGGGGATGCGCAATATTTTCTCGGTAGAGCACATGTCAGGTGCCAATCATCGGGATTATGAGGGGGCTTTTAAATGAGTCTATTACGGTACGGCTACTGGTATTTATGAATGGCTACCGTCCCCGATCGGATTGAATCGACATGCGCTGTAGAAAACATGGCTAACCTTGGCTGTGCAGGTACGGTCCATCAGGTCGGTGGCGCAAAATGTGTCAAGAGAAGTTCACGAAGGTTTTGACACCTGCTTTGTGGTGTGCGCCAGAACAGTCACATCGACACTCAATTATTAATTATTTCGTCCTCCACGCTACATGTTCAAAAGTATACCTAATCTATATAAATATCAAGTCAGAGGCAATACCGTTGGATACAATCCAACCCGAAAGAAACCCCCTCAGTCAGCTTTGATTTCTTATTTTCGGGACGTGACATGATATTCCGTTGTAAAATTAGGGACATTCGGCTGGCGCCACCGACTGGGCGGAAAAAGCGTCGCCAATTGAATTGGAAGGAGGCCAGCGAACAAAAGTGGGACGAGGTGACCCGATCTTCGTCCACTCCGTCCGCTCCAGCTCCGCTCTGTCCCCTCCAAATATCTTACGTCCACTATAGCTTACCTTTTCCATTAGCGGACGGGGTAGGGTAGTTCCCTTTGTCCGCTCTCCGCTCACCAACAGAAACGCCCGTTTTGAATTTCCGAGACACCGACCTGCACTCCTGACTATCACTCTGAAGTCTCCCTCCCCTCTCTCTCCTCCTCGTCGCTCCTCCCCCTTCCTTTCCCCCTCCCCCTCCCCACAAGAAACAAGGTACATCTTGCATATTAAAAATCACCTTGAGTAGTCTATTTCGACAGAATCGCCCTACCTCGGTAGTTCATTTTGACGGAAACACCCTACCTTTTGAATAATGGTTGTTAACACTGTGG